>QVOB01028740.1:0-12561 GCA_014839585.1 Pseudomyrmex concolor | reverse complement strand
AATAATAATAATAATCTTTATTTTGCATGTAAACAGTAACATAAATAACAATATAAAAAGTTGTTAATTATGTCTTAAATATTCATAGTTTTTTCTCTATAAAAATTAAAAATATTTTTTTTCTCAATAATAAATGAAAAAAAAAAAAAAACAATGAAGGCAAACGTACTACAATTTTCACTGAGTAATCGTTCAGATAATTCACAAAACTGACGAGTCGACATCTTCTTTCCCGTTCGAAGAACCGGCCGAGAGATAAAAGAACGAACTATAGTCACCAGACGAGTTTTTCTCAGAGAGTGGGGTGAAAACGAAGTCCAAACGAGTCAGCGAAAATTTGAACGATTTGAGTGGTCGATCAGTGAACTTGAGAGTTCATCGAGGACACTTGACCGTGACCGTGTTATCGTGTCATTGTGTCTCACGTCTCTATCTCTCTGCGCATGTGTGTTCCTACGGCAGAACCGTCACGATCTCTGTCATCGACGGATCGAGAAAGAGTTACTCGCGGAACCGAAGAGTGCGACTTTTTACGAGAGAAAACTCAGACTGCAGTTATCTAAGTTCCAGAAAGTGTCTGAACAAACGGAATTGAATTTATTTCTAAAGAAAACTCTTAAAAATTGGTGGAGTTAAAGTCAAATCAAATTAATCGGCGCGAGATAAACGCCTGTCCATCGCGGCCGCGCTCGCGATGACCGAATGCTCGCGCGATCGTTTACTTTGAAACGCGGACACACACGCATAGTGTATCGACGCCGCCGACGCGAGCGATATCACGTTCCTTTTGCGTCAATCAATTTTTTTCATTTGTATATATTATTACCGCTATCGCGCGACTTACGTAGTAAGTCTCGGCAGTAATGAATCTTCCCGCCAACGAGACAGACATTTAGACTTCACACGAGATCTTCGGACAATCGACGACCAAGGACGTTCGGTCGCACTGTCTGAGGAATAAAAACGTGACACAAGAATCATTTCATCTCACAACCGATCACGACAGCTCGGTGAACTGAGAGAATTTCTGGACAAGATTCTATTACACGTGTCTGTCGAGCGCGTTGCAGTGAAGTGTGAGAAAAAAGAAAAAGTTTTCTGAATTCTCTATCACACCGTCGATCAAAACTGCGTAGAGAAGATATCGAGAGGCAAAAAAAAAAAGACAGTGATAATATAATTTATTCAATAATTAATTTAGAAGAATTGGGTGGACTTTTGCCTTACTTTCTGTGTAAAAACGTCAAAGCTACGCAGATGTGATTACGCGTGGCGAACAGATCGTAGTAGAAAAACTTGTGCGTAAAGTGAAAATTATCGGAACTTATCATCGAAATTTATCAGAATTGAGAATCTCACGTAGATCGCAACTCTCTATTCTTGTCTGTGTATTATTGACAGAAATCGTTTCTAATCTTATCTTAGTAAAGGGATAGAAAGAGCGTCCCTCGTCAGGAATAGATTCTCGACTTTGTAGATCTCGCGTCAGCGCGAGAAATATTTCAACATGAGCTTCCTCAACGAGACTCTCTTCGTTTTGGCGTACACAGCCAACATAATAGCCAACTTGCCCGAGAATAACACCGTAGTCCGACCGAACGTCACGACCACAACGTTATCGCCGGAGGAGCAAGAAAACAAATTTGATCTGGACGATGGTGAGTGTTAATTCAATTTCGGACAAATTTCCGTTTAATTTTCTCCGCCATTCTCAACCATCCGGAGTAATGTTTCACGAAAGAGTATGAAAAAGGCCAATGATAAAATAAGACATTACTTTTGTTATTTGCAATAAATTCGACGGGAGGACAGTGCGATCAAATTCGTAATAAATAAAATAAGGGCGCGAGTCGGCGAGTCACGTGCGTTTGCATTCCGCTCTAATCGCATTAATCTAGCACCGAGAGACAAAACAACGGCGGCGACTCTTCTTCCGAGAAGAGCTTGATAAAACCATCTCCGCGCGTGCTGACAGATGCCATGAACGTGCAGATAACCTCTGAAAGAGTATAATTCGTAAATAATGTTCGCACTCTCATTGGTCGATGTGCCGAAAGACGGCAACTACATCGGCGGTAGTTAGATAGACACTCGGATATTGGACTGCTGACGCGCTGTTTGTGTCAAAACTACAGATAGAATGACAAGCGATAACCGAAAAATTAATTTGCTCAAAACTGACACATATATCTCAAAAATGGTGTGTTGTTTTCTAAATTAATGTGAAGTTCAAGTAAAATTCAAAAATAAAAAAATTAAATTAAATATTAAAATTAAATTTAAAAAAACTAATAATATTTAAACAAACAACAAAAAATATAATAAACCAAAGAGCCAGTGGTCCAAATTGACTACTTTGGTTTATTAAAAACTAATACTAAAATTTCCAATTACATACATAAAATAGAAGTTAATATTAACAAACAATAACATAAAGCGCCTCGGATATGACAGCCCGATATCTGCAGATGCATGTTACTCGACATGCGCCATTTCAGGCGCAATTAATATAACATACATGTACAATATGTTCGTTTCTGTTTTTTTTTTTAATTTATATAAAAACTGTTGTTTCTTGTTTATAATTAAATTTTCTAGCACAACAAATTAATCTATTTTAAACTTCCATAAACTTGGAGAGTGAAGTAAATTTAGATTATTATTGCTTTTTCAAAGAAACATGTACACCCTCCCTTCTATAAGACAAATAACGAAAACGGATCTTTCATTCTTAATTAGAATGGTACATGTGGAGATGCTACGAACCGTACGGCTGCTTCTATATCGGATCACCCTGGTCCGGAAGTAACAGACCGGTGATGTTTCCTTCACGCCCCGACTCCATCGACCCCCGTTACACCCTCTATGTACAAGACGCCGAGGGGCCCCATGAGCTTCAGATCGATCGCTTCGCAACGCTTCGGGAGGCGCCCTTGAACAACGAGAGCAACTTCTATTTTATTATTCATGGATTTCTCGACAACGGCAACGATTCGTGGGTTAAGGTGAGTGGAGTGCGACAAACGAATATCTGAAAGAACGAATTATCTGAAAGAAAAATTTTTACACAACTCTGTAAACATCTCTCTTATTTCTGACATGAACTCCGTGCGGAAATATTTTATCATTGTTAAAAAAAAGAAAAATGTTAGAAGAAAACTCGATTATTTAACATTGTTATCAAACGTCTCGCTGATAATACAGTTATCTTAATAGAGAACAATGAAGGAGATACTCTTGCGAGAAGAGAACTGTAACGTGGTAATCGTCAATTGGAAAAACGGCTCGCAGCCGCCCTACACGCAAGCAGTGGCGAACACGCGTCTGATCGGCGCTATAACAGCTCGTCTGGCCGCCCAGCTGATCGAGGTCGAAAATATATCGCCCTCAAAAATGCACTGCGTCGGCCACAGTCTGGGAGCCCATACTTGCGGTTACGTCGGTTACAACTTGAGGACGAAATACGGTTACGAGCTCGGCCGAATTACAGGTAAATCTCAATAAATTCGTTCGTAGCTAATCTCGTAGAAAGTTTAGACTTTCATCTTTACGCGTTGTTTGTTTGTTGTTGCGCATCGTATAAAAAAAAAAGTATCGTGTTATTTCACTTCGCGTCTCTATCGCGTTTGATAATAAACTCCGAGATTTATCCGAGACATGTGTGTAAACAATATCGTCTCTCATCGTACGTAGTGTTACACGTTGTGAAAAAAACGAGATCGTAATCGCGCGAATATTAAACGCAAACAAGACGTCAACGTTAATAGAAAAGAAAAAAAGAACGGCAGATAAAACGGTTCTCGAAGAATCTGTGCGCAACGAGAAAAATTTCTCGCGTCTACTGTGTGCAAACGTGAAAGACCGAAGACCGACTTGCGTCAGAAGGATGTCAAAAGCTTCTTTATGCAAGCGATTGCAGTAAGAAAATGCGAAACGAGAAGAGAAAAGAAAAACAAACAAGCGAGATAAGAATGCGTAGAATGCATTTAAAAGAGATGTGCGAAATCGCGCTTCTGTTTTCTTCAATTTTCCCGTTTGACATTGATTAATACCTGCCGGGCGAACACTGTCAACTTACGCGCTTGTACAAACAGCTCGGAGCGACGAGGCGCAAAGGCGATCGAGTCGCAGATGATCAGGATATCAGTCTTTGCAAGAGCGTTAAAAAAGACCGGTCGATCGCACTGAATTACCGCGAAGAACAATGAGAGAGAGAGAGAGAGAGACATACAATTACTCGCGACAAAACGTTGTTTGGCACACCGCAATTGTTTTTTATTTTTGAAATTATTTTAATTCTGAAGCTAAATGAAAGAAAAGAAACACACTCTAACCAGATTAACGTTTTTAACACTTTAATAAATAAATAGCTCGAATCGCAATTGGCAAGAGTGCACGTGCGTGCAGAAGTGTGCGAGGAAACACGGAAGATGTTCGCGCGTTTGATTGTATCGTACGCGTTTAACGTCTGGAACATTTCAGTTTTCCATTGAAATTTTCATAAAAAAAAACTTATTTTCTGAAAAGAATCGTTGAACATTTTCGAAAGGCGAGTAAATAAAAGATGCGATGTTACGGCGATGCGTGTAACGTAACGGCTAATAAAGTCGCGACGCTTCCGTTGCGATTCGCGCTATCGCGAAACTAAATTTTTATATAACGCGATATAGCAGAAAGTCAGTTGGCGAGCTTCGAGCGCGGTGTTGCATTACGACGGTATACAGACGAGAATTAAAAACTCGCAAGTTCAGAAGCACATAATCGTCGCGTGACAATCACACTCGTTGCGTTCCTCCGTCGCGCGCGTGCGAGTGTCGTTGCAAAAAGTCGCGCGTTACGTAACTCCGACGCGTCGATAACGAGACTCGGAGCGAGAGATAAGAGTCGAGAGCAGACAAAGCGCGGCAGGAACGAGACGTGTCCTGTGCAATTCCCTCCCCCGCGACGCAATCAATGAGATCGAACCGCGGCCGATTGTCGGAGGCGGACGAGTTTCATCGTTACGTAAGCTATCGATCCCATCGGGAACTACCAGGATAGCAGAACAAGCCGCGAAGTGTGCCGGGACGAGACGGCGGGGCAGCCTGCGATCGCGATGGCTGCGAGGCGAACCTCGCGTGAATTGGCCGAGAGGGTTGGGCGTCGCATCGACGCCCTTCTCTCCGCCCGGGCGCGACCCCAAGAACCAGGCAGGGCATCCCCTTCACGAGAGAAAGGAGGAAAGTTTCCCCGATTCTGACAGCGACAGTTTCTAGCGGTCCGCTACGACCGAGGACGCGGTTGCTGTAAACAAGGAATAAGAGAGCACGTTGTCCTAAGAAGTGGCAGGAGGATCGCAGAAGGATAGGCCTCCAAATAAGGACGGGAAAGATAATGGGATATTATCATCTCGTAGAGACGCGGAACGAGATTTCGTGAGATCGAGCAAACTTCGCAACGTGCGGAAACTACAAGCTGAAAAAGCCGTTTTAAATTTAACGGGAACATGCGAGAGAGAAGTGGTTTTTAATGCAAATAATATTTTACGTACCGTTTTCCCGAGAGACATACGCAAATCCACGACGGCTTGTGCGTTTGATGTCGTATAAAAATTAATTTTACGACGTGCAATAAATCTTAAAATATCGTCGTTTGATGATGCAATCAAAATCGAAGCGACTGGCACGAAAAGAGCGATAATTTATGAAAGGTGTCATTCACGTTTAATTCGAACGAGTCTTTAGAGAGACGTAAAACACAATAATTTCGCGATGTCCGAGAATCGCTTGTTATATCGCGTTACACGCGCAAGAGTTAGATGGACGTAACGATGGACTTTCATTCGCGAGCTAGGCTTTTTTTTAATTTATCGTCTGGACAATAAATTTCCGTCTTTGCGTAACGCGCGTTACGACGCCGGGATGTTCGGTAATTCTTACGTGTTGTGCGAGATGTATCGTGCGTGTGTATCTTACAAGTCGAGCGAGACGTCCATTAGAATTCGTACGGCAAGGTACGCATTAAACCTTAAAACAACGCGTTTCCGCAGTTTCGCGTAATATCGTCGCAGATTTCACTCGAGCGTGTTCGTGTACAGACGTCAAATGTCAAATTCTCGTCGCGATCTATTAATTTTTCGAGCAGGTAAAATCTGTTTCCTCTGTGACATTTCGTGTCATTTCAATCTTCAAACAGAATATCACGATTCATATCCTTCGTATCCATTCTTTTACAAGAGATTGTATTTCTATCTTTATGAAAACAGAATAACGAGTCTAAAATTTTGAAATATTTTTATCTCTTATTCCGTGAAACAATTCTTTCACAAATGTAAACACACTTTACGTTATGGTAAGCGATAAAAAAAAAATGACACACAATGTGTAAGATAATTTCTTTCTAAAGATTTAAATATTCAATTTCAAAACACACTCGCGTGCCTTTCGTTAAATTTAAAATCTGATTTGAATGCGGAATGCGTTTGTTCTGCTACAAATTTATTCCGGCCGGCACGGTCGCCACCTCACACGTGTCCTTTTCCAAATTCGTGTAACCGTAACGATTGCCGAAACGGCGTCTCTCTAACACTTGTCACGTTTCCTTGTCAATTTCACTCGCAAGGCCTCGATCCGGCGGAACCACACTTCAGCAACACCTCGCCGATGGTCCGGCTAGATCCGTCGGACGCAACATTCGTGACTGCCATTCACACGGACTGCAATCCCTTTATCAGCGGTGGCCTCGGCATCACGCAACCGGTTGCACACATCGATTTCTATCCGAACGGAGGTCGCAATCAGCCCGGCTGTAACGAGGGTGTATTCAATTCCATCACCTTGGAACACGGCAGTTTCATTCGCGGTAAGTTCACTTCATCATCCGCTGAATCACTCGCAGAAACTTTTACCATTTAATAATGTCATTCCGTTTAAGAAAAATTCATACAATATTACTTCTTTATTATATATATATATATATATATTCTAAATCTCGTTCATTTCTTTTGTTATTTATTTTTTTATGTTTTATTTTTCAGGAATCAAGAGATCTCTGGGATGCAACCACATCCGCAGTTACGAGTATTTCATTGAGAGCCTGAACAGTCCGTGTCCGTTCATAGCTGTTCCGTGTAGCTCCTGGGACCGGTTTCAGAAAGGCGGCTGCTTCGATTGCGTGAACCAATATTGTCCTAGATTAGGATTAGACGCTCAGCCCGGCAATTATCACGCGTCCGTCTACCTGATGACCGGGCGCGAGAAACCATTTTGCAGTTAGTAATTCGTTTGCTTGATTAATACGTACTTGCAAAATTAATATTTATTTAACTTATTAACGATTTGTAAATTTTTTCAAACAAAAAAAAAAAAATTTTATAACGAAGTTACGAAGTAACAAAATTCTTTTACACATTTATAAAAACCGAAAATAAAATTCGTAATAGACAAGATATTTTCGAAGTTACTGGAAGTAGATTGAGAATCTAAACGGTTTATAATTTTTACAATCGCAGAGGGTCACTATAAAATAACGATAAACATCTCGAAGACGGACGAGAGTCTGTTGTACGGCGGCGAGATCGGGATGTTCGTCATCCGGGCGTTCGGCGCGAACGGCAAGAAAACCGAGAAGATGCAGCTGAACTCTAGTCCGAGATATTACGAACCCGGCAGTACCCACACGGTCGTTCTCCCCGGTGACTTTATCGGCAAACCGGACTCGGTGGAAATCACTTGGGTGTACGAGAGATCGATCCTCAATCCTCTCACGTGGAGACTCAACACTCCGCGAGCCTACATCGATTCGCTGACAATTAAAAACCTCGAGACTGATCACGGGTGAGAATTGCGAAACCGTTTTTATTCTCTATTGATGAAGTAACTTTAATCTAAACCGAGAAATCTCGAGATCCTTGCGCATTCTGCATCCTTGAGCGCGCGATGTCCTTGTGCCTCTTTCAGAAAGTTATGCGTTTAAAATCGTATTATAAATGTTTAAATTAAAAGTTTTATTAAAATTGAAAAAAATTATTTCAGAGTCACTTTGTGCCCGGAGAGAACAAAAACGCTGATAGCAGAAGCGCCTCAGATCTTGACCGTGGAACACTGTCGCAATACGGAGCACAACGCAATTTCCATATAGAAGACCATATATATAATAATGACAAGGACACTCGAACGTGTCAATCGCTCTCTTCATATTCGTTAACTGACATTCGCGGGTGAGGAAATTGTTCAAAAGTCTATTTTTTCAATAACAGAAAATTGCACATATAGATGATAAAAGTGCAGAAGAAACAATTGCTCATCGAATCACGACGGGAGAATTGTATAGAAATAATCACCGTAGAACCATTAAGTCTCTCTCTCTCTCTCTCTCTCTCTCTCTCTCTCTCTGCGTCTCGAGTTTCCACGAGACTTTTTGCGTTCATGTGGATGACAGTTAATCTCCGGAAATGCCGTCGGCGTTTCCGATTTGATCTGAGTCTTGGTCTTTCATTGCGGCTGTCATAGACGAATAGCCGATCGCGCGAACGAACGCAAATCGCGCATAATATCACCGGATTTCCCCAATGGCAAAGTCACGATCCTTTCACTGTCGTTATGTGCGTACGGGCTATGTTGTTTCTTTCTCTTACTTTTTTCCTTTCTGTCTCATCCTGACGCGGCTTTTGTTGTGCGATGTCGTCGCCGCATATTGTCTTGCGACCCCGTAATTTAGAGTCGTAAACTCACTCATTTTATTCAACCAACGCGGGATTATGACAATGGCGCAACTAATAATAATGATCTAATGCAGACGAGAGAAGAGAAAAAAAACAGAACGAAAGGAGAGTAATATTTTTAAGAAGCAAAAACCGGAGTATCTTACGCAGAGATCGGTCGGGAATTAGATAATGTCATTTAAGTGGAAATTATTTTCTTGTGCAACAAAACACTTCGGTAACACTTTTGAAAATTTCGCAAGTCCCGTTGTGTCCGTTCGATCACGCATCGCGGGAGGTCAAGTGGACCGAGCGAATCTGCGTCCTAAATGAGCTATGATGAGTTATGAATACATCATCTCTCTTTCTGATTCTCTTTGGCTTGTCCAAGCGCGTCATCGACTAATTCTCTGAAATTTCATAATCGATCAGTCTGATAACATAAGACAAACACATAGCTCTAAGTCTAGCGTTCTGAGTATATTAAGTTAAGTTAGAATTTAACATGCACATCAACACATTAGAAACCGCTTATTTAATTTTAACGAAAAATCTTATTTAATTTTTTCTAGCCATCGCATATTCATACGAATTTTTTTATTGCTCGACGCGCAAAACAAGTTCTCTTCACGCAAGCAATTGTAGTCAAATTAATTTCTTTTTTTTTTTTTTGTTTTTTTTTTTAATGAGAATTAAAACTTCATTACGAAAACACAGTTGTGCAATGTTATTCCATTTGCACAATTGCGCGAAATTCAAGTTCGTTATAGCGCACAACCGTCTGCTGATATTTCGAATGAATTATCTAACAGACTTTCTACTTACACTGGCTCTCAATGCGCGTATCATTTATTTTATGTTACAAATTTTTTCTGAAATAAAGAACATAAAAAAAATTTATCGCACACGCGCATTTTGTACGCAGAGACAACTGTTGTTGCAGAAATTATTGTTATGGCACTCAGTTCCACTTTGTTTTCCATTTTGCTTCCTATCGTCTTCATGCTTCGTTCCAGCGCTCGTTTCATTTTTTCTAATTGACAGGTTGTTCTCGTTCGCCGACGAAATGGGTCTTTCTCAAGACTCGTTCCGCATTGACTCAGATCACTAGAATTTTCTTCAACGATTCCTTCCCGCAACATCCCCCCAAATGAAAAAACTCTCGGCTGCACATCGAGAAATGGTGTGGGTTCGTCTCGATGCCTATGGTGGTGGGTGCGAGAACAGGTAATTCCGGAGCAAGTGGAATCCGTCGTGCATTCGAACAGTCGCGCGCCGGCCTCTCACCGCGAAGTTCCTTTCGTTCCTCTCTCGCTCGACACGTCTCGAACGTGGTTCGCGAAACGATCTGAGGGAAAATTCGCGGACAATTTCTTTATCGCTCGCATTCTTCACTTTCGCTCGAATCGAATTCTTTACGGCTCGTCGGTCATTTGCGGGGTAGCTCAACGAGGGTAATGTGAAGCTCGAGGGAGGACCACACGTCGATGTATACGCAACTACTACCGACGACTGCGTGAGAAAAACTCGATGTGATGGATCGATAGACGAGATGACAGTCTCGTGACATGAGAGGACGAAAATGTAAGTTGTTTTTTTGTTGGATGCGCGCACGTGTGTCGTTAAACAAATTCGAACGCGTGTAATAAACACAAGATTTTTTGTAAGCAGAAGAAACAAATAAAACACTCACACAAAATTGTTACGTTAAAATCAAACAGGTGTTTGCAGAATTAAACGTTATATGATTCAAAACAATTTTTGCAAATAATTTTCAGTTTCGATAGTTTGGAAAAAACGCGTGAATTGTTTTTGTCAATGTTCATTTATTCGCGCACTAAAAACCTTTCCGGTAAATGCAAGAAAATTACAGAGATATAATTAAAACGTGTTTACTTGATTTCTCAAAATTATATCAAAATTGTACCGTAATTCTCGTTGGAAGTGCGCGAGAATGAATGCATTACTATCTGCGAAAGCAAACTGTGTCACTGCTCTCTCGCGACCTTGGCAAAATAATGGCGCGAAATTGCAAGAAAAAAAAAAAAAAAAAAAAAAAAAAAAAGCAAACAATACATTACTACAGCGCCCGTTGTAACGCGAGATTTTCGAGTGTAATCGTCAACTCGCTTGCTTGCGCTACGCGAACTTAAATCATCCAAGAAAAAACACCGTTCGCGCGAGCACACGTTTATACTCGGCAAGAACGATTCCGATTCAAATCACGTGCACGAAATCACGATGCGTTCAGTCGCTTCGCTTTTTAAACGATGCTGCAATCGACCTCGTTGCCGTCCTCTTTAACAATTTCCCTACCGTTAAAGTTTATACACGGAAATGTGTGTATTGTACTAGAAGATTTTTTATTGCTAAATGTATATAATATATTTACAAAAAAATATTACTCTGATGAATGATATTTATTTAATATATTAATATTAGTTTGTTATTTTTTAAGAAACTCTCAACTCATTTCCTTCTTGTTTGACATGAAAGCGGCTCTTCTACTCGATATATTTTTTATCTCACTTTTGTCGTTCATTGATTTCTGAAACTCTACGATATAATGATGCTAAACCCGCATCATAAATCTGCGTTTAGCAAGTGAATACGGGACAAAAAATATATACGCATCTAAGTTACAAAACTATACGATAGTTTGCACAAAAAATTGTGCGATCACGTGTGTGTAAGTTGCGAAAGAAACTCAAGCATCTCGACGAGCTTCGCGGGATCCGAAATCCGCGCCAGCGGGACAAGTAAAAGAACGGCAAGCTGTATTATATGTGTACACACATAGAATTATAGGCGAGTAAAATGCGAACTTTCTCCCGCGACAGACAAGCTACGCATCTACGTAGGCGTGCCATGCGGGCCCGCCGTCGCTTTTCTGAACCGAGTGGCGGCTATACACACGTCGTCGTCGTCCGTGAATTGATTCCACACGATTCCTACAAGGAAGTTCGAGGTCATGCGGAAACCGCGCGATCGCTGAACCTGCGTACACTGTCGATTAGCTCGACTCGATTATCTTTAATCATATAGCCCGCGAGAAACGTGCCGCTTACTTATCGCTTCCGCCTTTTTTCCTTTTGCCCTCGGAAACCGACTCGCTTGTCGTGTCTCGCGAAATAAATTGCAGTCCGCAGAAGGCATATATGACTTAACTAAGGTATAGTATTTTAAACGTATATCTCTTTCCGAGTTTGCATAAACGTGCTCGTGTAAATGCCAATCTCGCGCGTTGTTTCCCTTTCTCATTACACGATTCCGAGCCTGAATAATTTATGAAAGTTCTTTCGTTTCGAGACACGTGCGTCGACAGAAAATATTTGTTTCGGTTTCAGTCACAACAACGCGATCTCTCAATTGCGCGATCTTCTTCAGTACAAAAATAAAAATGTTCAAGGTCTGTTGAAGCGGAAATAAATAAATCTAAGTTATCTAACGATGTCAGCGCGAAATCCGCGCGCGTTGATTGACGATCGACGGTGATTTCAACGCCGCCGCGCACTTTCGATCTTCTGCGCGATCACGTGCGCCGGGGATTTTCAGAAAAAATGAAATTTCTCGAAATTTCTCGCACGAAGAAGGAAGTCTGCGCGCGGCGAGTATGCAGAGACGCGAGATGCACGCTACTGATGATCGCAATAGATCTCCCACGATCGCGTTTAAGAAGATTATTTCCTGTACATCTGAAAAAATAATCGCAGCTTTGTCTCTTTCTCTCCCCTTGCAATGCATCGAATTCTTCGCCAGAAGATAATAAGATATTAGCAAGCGGAAAAAGCCACTCTCTAAAATTTTTGGAGTGAGATTTCACTCTTTTGGAGTGAAATGTCATTCCAAGCAATCATGAAAATACTGCCAGTCGAAAAGAG
>QVOB01028739.1:0-22248 GCA_014839585.1 Pseudomyrmex concolor | reverse complement strand
CATACATACATACATACATACATACATACATACATACATACATACATACATACATACATACATACATACATACATACGTACGTACGTATGTACATACATACACATTTGCGGGTGTACATAACACATGACATGATATACTTTCTCTACGCATCGACGGTACATAGATATAACTTATCGTCGCGTCATATCATTAATTTTGTTCCTCTTGTGATCTCAAAATAAGATGTTGCTGATGCAGGTATGGGTGTGTACACGTCAGATACCGAGAAATCAGCAACCTTCTCATTTTTTTCTACATCTCCTTTATTAGCCAGAGAATCGACGACACGCAATTCTGGACTTGCTTTCGTTCGTCTTTTAATTAAGACTCTTAGGCACCGTTTAAACCTCGAGTTGAGAGAAAATGTTAGCGAAGAGCTTAAGACTTGTACTTACGGCTTGGTGACTTTTAGCACCTCCGATAATAGACCAGATTTTTTTGTTTAATATATATGTACTCTCCTCACGGAGTTCGTACATAGCAATTGATATAATAAATTTGTATAGAAGATGATTAAACGCATCACGATATGTAACACGTTTAAGAAGCAGAATTATTAAGAGATTATTAAAATTATAATAAATTACATTACCGTGCATAAAAAAAGGTTCAACTATTCTTTTGCCAATTATTACATTATTATATACTTCACAAATTAATTATATTTTTTTTCCATACTTAAGATACATATCCAGAAACAAGTCCAGATCACTTGTTGATTATAATTATTGCAATCTTTGAACATAAAAATTATGTTGCGAAAATAAGCGTCAATATCTCGCGAGTTACAAGATTCCATAAATATAGCTTGAACTTCTATACGTGACACTATCACCTTTATGTATTGCTATTGCAGAAAGTGACGGTAAGCTGTAAAGAACGCTTCGGGCGCGTGTTGCACATTCGTCGTCGTTGCAAAAAAAAAATATCGTTGAATATGAGGAAGACCGTTACATGTATATACAGATGCCGTGTTTTATGTGAAAAATTATGTGAAGTCTTTCTCATCTCGACTGCGCTATAAAAATATCAATATTATCTCAAATAAAACGGTAAACGCCAAACGCGTTCTCTATTATGTTAATTTATACTTTTGAATTTCTATATATTTGTTTATTTATATTTTTAAATTCCTTTAAAAATGTTATACATGACGAAATCTCTCTCTCAACATAGTTGTTTAATCTCAAAGTGCCTCCGTGTTTATTATTGTATTCTTTTCAGTAATTCACTTGATACACAGGATATTTTTACATGTGCACGTTACTTTTTATAATCTATTAAATTTATCTCTCCGACGCGTGTGGATCAAGCGAATCGTCTGTAAATCGAAACAATAAGCGTCTCGATATCCCAGAAAAAAAAGCGGTGCGCATCGCTTCGGCAATAATATTAGTTATTTTTCAAGAATAAAAACGGAGCGTTTTATTGTCGAAGCGGTCGCGCCACCGCCGAAGCAGAGAGATATCTTATTGCTGTTACATTTTCAAAATGTAATATACACAATCAACTAATGTTTCTTTTTTCCTCGTACAAAGAAATCCTTGGCAGAATCTTCTCCGTCTTCTCTTCCCATTCGTTCATTCGCGAAAAAAAAGGATTATTTTAAGACTCATTGTTCTGATAATGAAGATTTTTATTTTGGTTATCGACATGTGTGTGTTTGTTCCAAACTAAAGCCAGTACTAGAAGTGCGTGTCTCGGTGTTTTCTTTCTTACTATACATGTAATATGTATATTCCACCATGGATCTCTACAAAAATTTCTACACTACATTTATTACGCAGGCCTCTATAAGACTTACGGTAGCCAACGGTAAACCTCTATAAAAATAAGAACTATCCTACGTAAACGTATTACAAAAATAAATGGCATTGTACTCTGCTAAAGAAGCAAAATGGTACAGGCGCAATGTCGAGCGACGCGAGCATTGTCAATTTAATTTCCCTTCTCTGTTTCATCGAGTTCTCCATCTTTGTTTTTTTTTTCTTTTTTTTGTGTCGATATCTTTTCTTTGCTACTCGGTCGTTCGGATCGTACCGAGACCGATCGCTCCAAATTCAAAAGCTTCAATTCGTTTTTATCTTTACCGCCCGTTCTCTAAGGGAAGACCCTCTTCCACGATCGACTCCCCACCGAAAGTCAGGCTTAATTGCATCACGTACTGCTCGTGCCAGGCGACACGAGGGTATAAAACGTACGAGCCGGGGGCTGTGCTTAACCAGGGCTATCAAAAGTACGGAGTCGATCACACGGCACGATAGAGCACTTGGTAAAAGTAGTCGGACCAGAAACTGGCTTTAAAGTGTTAAGGATGAAACTTGGTGTGCCCTCCGATAAAACCACTTTATCCACGATATTGTTCATTGAATCGAGTAATTCAATCTTCTTTGTTGAAATATTAATAACTCAAATACGTATTATTTTTTTGATTGATTTAATGAAAATTTGTATTCAAAATTGCAATAAGAAAGAAAAAGAAAGAACATAGTTTTCTGTTTCCAATGAACAATACGTTGCAGAAAGTAATAATATGTTCTAGGACGAGATAAATTATATTTATAGAGGGGGATTTCTTTAATAGGGTGCCACCACCAATAGTTCCACACGATTGAATAGATTCAAGTTTGCAGAGTGAATTCAAAAGGAAGATGCGTGCAGCTAAGCTGTGTGTAAAGAGCATTATGTTGTATTTCATATTTGAAGTTATATTTTTTATATTAATTTTATATTTGAAATATGATAGCTGATTAACTTAATATATGGATATGCGGATTTTTGATAAGTATATGATGTTTCGGAAAATTACTGTGTCTAATAATCGATCAAACAAATGATAATTCACACGCTGAAAAAAAATCAATATAAAAGTAATATAAGTTTTTGAAAAGCTTGTTTTATCTTCATGTAAAACATTTTTATGAGTGAATATTATGATGGATATACGAAAAAAGAAAGAAATCAATTGAAAAGTTCAATGTTGTGTTAGAAAACAATCATAGCAAACATATAAAATGTATAACATAAAAAACATAACACATCAAAAATATACACACAACAAATGAAAAATTTCTATACTTAAAAACATTTCATTTCTTATTTAACATTATCTAAATACAAAAACATATATATCATATAACATAATATTTAACATGCTCTAAAATAAAAATAGTATGTATCTAATGTGATTAAATAGTTATTGATAATAAACTTAAAGAGAATGCGGAAGAACTTCTTGAATAAAACAAAAATTATATAAAACAAATGCTTATATAAAATTACGGAATTCATTTCAAATATATAAGTTTTCATCATAAATTAACAGATAATTTAAACACAAATATGAATTATATTTTATTATTATATATTACAGAAAATGTATAATAACATTAAATATAATAGTTTCGAAAGCTGTTTTTTCCGTTCAAATAGTAAAACTGAAAATAAATCTCTAATATTGTAGTCATAGATAAATAAAAGTTTTACATTTTACATTTTGAAATAAAATAAATTATACTCTTTTGCATTATATAATTATATTTAAAAACACAAAATCTTCTTCCGCACTCTTTTGTGTTAGATTTATATAAAAGATGAAAATAAATTGTACACATATGCATGTACCAACTATCATATTGCACAAAATATTGCTAAGTTGGAAGCCAATAGTAGTAGAACAGTTTATCATATAATCACAAAATGTAAGTTATTTTTATATGCTAGATCGATATAATAAAATGAAATGTATAGGTACATTTACATTCGTTCGTACTATCTTTTTTCCGAGATCAACTCTGTTCTTCCGCATTTAAATAAATTTTCTCAACACAGTCTACTTCTACTTTCTATTTGTCACAATGATATTACTAAACTTAAACAACCAATTTTAGCAGTGAGTATATTACGTAAAAATAATATTTTTCGATAAACTTGGACGTCATTGCAATATTCTCATCGACAAAATATATTATCACAAAATATTTATTAATAAACGCATTTTTTAATATAAAATATTAAAAAGATATATACGGCAAATTAAATCTCCGTGAATACTTAAAAAAAAAAACAAAGATTCTATATTTTATACATAAAATTATAAATTTATACTATATTTTCTCATGTTTCACATAGTTTTCTCTTGAGAAGACAAATGTTGTTTATCATAAGATTAAATTAGTTGATATATTTCTTACACGACTTATATATTAACATTTTGCCAATCGTAAACTAACTCGGGACATGGTCGTTGCTTTTCATTTATATCAGTGCAATTAAACTCCATAATAAATCTTTTGATCTAAACTAATTTTGAGTATTACAAAGCTAATAGTATAGTTTTTTTAGTTGACTGTGTGTTCATTAGCATCGATGCTATTTTAGTACAAATCAACTACTTTATTCAAATAAACCTGCTCGTTTTGCTGTTTTAAATAACCGCAATAAAAAGTATAATGTTTATAAAAACTAGAATAGAATACGTAAGCGGTAACTTGTTCAACTTTATGCAGAGGATTTTATGCTGGTTGGCTCAAGCGTCTTTTGATTCGTTTACTAATTACACTATGTACACAAAGTGCTTTCGTAAATTTCAAAATTACACCGTCCATGTGATGCGACAATCGCGTTCTTTTTCTTCTCAGTCAATTGCATTAGCATAATCAATTTCTCGCGTCCTTAACGTATCAGAATCTGGGTGACCAACTCTTTCGTCGAACTTTTCGTACAAACATTATATAAACTCGACTTACATCACGTCACATCGACAACTGACGTAAGATCAATTGTTTTTTGGATTGTATATTAATGCTGCACTACTAAGTGGATCGGTATAAAACAATGTACTGTGTAACTTCGTCATATTTACGAGTTATATACGTGAAGCGATTGATAAGTATCCGAAACGCATAAATAATGACAGAAGTATTCACCGTTGTCATTGAAAAGTTTCATCCTTCAAAAGAACAAATGTCAAACGCTGTCTTATTGTCGCACATAGTGCTTGTATGATAGCTTGCCAAGGTACAATCATTTACGACATCGATGACTTGCATTGTTGCTCGAAAATTTCTTTTTATGAAGCCATTTTTTCAGATTCGGAAATAAACGTAAATCACTTAGGAGGAGGGATGTGTCTGTTGAATAAAGCGGATGAGGCAGCAATTCGGAGCCCGTAAATTTTGGTTCATTGCAACAACACAGTTGAAGTATGAGCTGGTGCATTGTCTTGAATTACGAGAGAGTCTACCTTGGCGAGCTGTCACACTGTGTGCGATAATGAGCCAGCGCGTTTGACATTTGTTCTTCTGAAGGATGAAACGTGACAATTAGCAAATACGATACTATTATCTACGCGTCGTTTCGGATAATCAATTGTATAGTCGACTTTTTTTCCAATTACCGGAAATAATCAATATGTAACGTTCTAAAGTATATATCAGCTGTAAAACAAAAATAAGCCGACGCGGGTCTAATTTTAGTTGCAAGCGGAAGAAAAGTAGAACAAAGTTGATGTCGCACTCTTTGAACTTTCGAGATATCGATCATCTACAAATCCGAAGCATGTATTAAAATACGTAGTACAAATACGCATTCTCCTTTTTGTGACTTACTTAGCTTTATTATGTTTTATACATATATATTATATATAGAAAGAAATTCCATTCTAAATACTTGTGTAATAAGAATTTTTTGTGCTTATCTAAACATAAAAAAAAAAAATAAAAAGTACTCTGTCCGGTAGTTAGACAATTAAAAGGAAAGAATCGTACAAAGAACGTCACTAAGAAAAATAAAAAAGAGAGGGGAGAAAAAAAGAAAATCCGAGATAAATGAACAAAGAAACGTGCATCTCGCGTGTAATATCTATGTACAAGAAATATTGGCTCGTCGCACATAACGAGTATAGCACTTGAAGACGTGCGATGCGCTTTAGAAACGCCACGAAACGTCTTTTTTATCGGTTTTTTTTTCTTTTTTTTTTTTTGTTTACCACCTCTTATATGTACACATGTATTGGTCCGACGAGTGCTCTCTTGAAGAAAGGGAACTTAATCTTCCTCTCTTCTTACGAAAATACACATTTTTTTGATATACATGCCACAAACAACATACCAGAATTCTCTCTCGAAGAATTACGTCCGCGGAAAAGCGGGTCGGTGTGTTTTGTCGGTATGAGATCGTTATTACCGATTCGGAAGTTTCGACAGATCAGTGCTGGGCAATTCTAAAAATATACATACAGTATATATATATACATATATGTATATATATATATATATATATATATATATATTATATATATATATATATATATACACATATATATACACACACACACGTGATATACTGTCTGAAATAGTTCGTATACTAAGTATTGAATAACACAGCTAAAATCTCACTACTACATTTTCAGGACACTAATATACTGGCTACAATCATATTTTTTTTTTCTTTTTGCTGAAATTCATCGGTTTACATCTATATTACAAAACAAAATTGCAACGGTACGGATTTTAAACAAAAAAAATGGAGAATTTATCTTGCAAGCAAATAAAAGCTCATATAATAAATTTAGATCGTAGAATCAATTTTTATGTGTTGTAATTTTTAATTTTTATGTAAAAATTAATATCGTTACTTTGTGCAATTCCAGTCTTAACGTTTAAAAACGCGAGCAAATCAAAGCATTCTCCGATTAAATAAACGTATACGATTACGAAGTGAAAAACGTTAAAATCAAATTTATAATTGAGTAAAATCGTGTGCAGCGTAAGCATCGATTTATTCGATAATCTATGCAATTTGCAGATTACTAAAACTTGAACAGATAATCAGCATAAAATGTATCGATAAGATAAAGCATGTTGCTCCGGAAGGAAGCGTCTATTTCAAACAGTACACTCTAATTATATAAAAATGTACAAAACCGTAAACTCGCGCCCCGCGCGCGTTATAAAACTTTCTTTAAATACGTAATTATATTCTTGCCAGATATAATAATCTACAACACTTAAATATGTGCCGTTGCCCAAAAAAAAAAAAAAAAAAAAAAAAAAAAAAACAAAAGAGAAAAAAAAAGGAAAGAGATCGAAGTAAATAATTAACCGGAACTATAAGTTTTGTAGCTATTCCTAAAAACTACTTATTTTGACTCTTATACATGTATAATAAGCTACAAAATATATAATATATATCACTATAATCAGAAGCTGCGCGGTCATATGCACGGAGGCTTTAATCACAGCTTTGTAGTACATACAAGTAATATCTCGTAGAGCTGCCCAATGACTAGCCGACAAGAAGATCAAATTTCTCTCATTTCGTATCTCGTTTCGAACGTGAACTAAAAATCGCTCGTTTGTAATTCTTTTTACGTAACTTAATTATTTGTTTAGTTTGGCTTTTAAACGCAGTCAGTCGTTTAATTAACTAACGGCGTTAATTAATGAAACGACGGACCGGACTAATCAACCGCACGGTTATTTAATTGATTTCATCGTTTAGCATGCACTTACGAGGCTCTATCACACTATCTTCTCTTCGGCGCATCTATTGTATGCGCCTCCGTAATGAAAGCAGAAATTAGAAAAAAAAAAGAATATCAAGTGAGAGAAAGAAACAGAAAGAGAGAAAGAGAGAAAAGAAAAAAGAGAATAAACATTTCATGTCTCACAATTCATTGCGGTAAAAATCAGTCTTGCCCAGATGACTTCGTCTTCTTTTAAATCGAAAGCCTCAGGCATACGCGCGCAGGATCATTTTGATCGTTTCACGATGTGAAAATTAGATCGCTGAAAGAGAGAAAAAGGAAAAGAGAGAGATAGATACAGACAGAGAAAAAGAGAGAGAGAGAAGGGGAGTAAAAGAGAAAGAGATAATTACGATAAGGGGATTCGAGGCACGCTAGCACACATACCTACATGTAATTTTTTTGTTCAATTTGTGTGTATCTTCGTAGTTCAATATATGTAGTTTGCATTTATTCGTGGTTCTCGCAACTATCTTTTAGATCGAATATTTGACAGTGATGAGACCGCGTATAAGATGTGCACTTCGAAACTTACTCCCAGCTTTATGCGCGTTGTCATGGTTCCTCCGCGCTTGCACCGAAGCTCGTGTGTCATTAGTATGTGGGTGTGTGTGTATGTGGGGACAGGAGGGATAATAATAAACTAATAGCTAATACAGAGCGTTAGCGCGTGCACACACGCACGAAAAATGAACGACATATTACAAGCTTTTTTTTACGTAGTAGAATCTTTTCCTTGTGTCGCATACTCTTTATAAACTTCGACTTTGTAATATAGGGATATCTTTGTCATATATGTATATGTGTATACAACATGTATGCTGTATGTGTGCGCGTGTGTGTACACTTTTCGATATGTGGAAAGTACAACTGATTTAAAGTGCTGTATTTTTACTTTCTAAGACCGGCTTTCGCACTGAGCTATATAGCAGCTATGTGCGACGTGCAGCTTCGATTTGTTGAAATGAGAAGCAATGTCGTTGCTCCTCGCTTTAACTAATCAAAGCTGCACGTTGCACATAGCATGTTACCTCAGTTAGTTTAGCAAACATTTTTTTCATAACAAACGCGCACCTCGGTTACGTATCCCCGCGAATGTTACGAGAAGATAAACGTTTAGAGCTAAGGAGAAAGCAACAGAAGAGAATAGCGTTTTTCAAGCTAAAGAGAAACCATGACGACTAATTATGACAAACCGTAATTTGTATGCGCTACTGTACACGTGATAGCCGAAAGAAACGCGCGCGCTCTTGTTTGTTTTTCTAGCAACGATCGTGATAGTAATATGTCGTGACAATAGAATAATACTAGATGATTAGTAGCAATAATTGTAATAATAATAAAAATAATAATGATAATAATAGTGATAGTAATATATAGGTGGGAAATGTCGGTGGTGGTGATAGGTGGTGTGATAGCATTAGTAGAATAGTAGTAGTGATAGCAATACATCATAATGTTATTGTTGTGGCTGTTACATTTGTAAATTAATATAGTAGGGTGTCTACCAAACACATTCGGTAGAGACCAATGTTGGTAAAATTTTTGATAACGACTACATCGCTCCGTGACATTGCTTTTCCCTTTGTTTTTTTCTTTCGTTTTGATATTTCATCAAAGTATTAAAACCAATAGTTTAAACATTGTAGACAATAATTACTATCTATATCACAGATTCAAGTGACTAAACTCCTTTAAAAATATAATATAAATATGTGTACACGTGTGTGTTGTATAATGGTTCGCATAATATATATATGTATATACATATATATATACATATATATATGTATATATATGTATACTCGCAGATGTGATAAAAATCAGGCGAAACAAGAAGTGTTGAAACGCGTTGCAGAAACTCGTAGAAACGTTACGCGCCTCGGTTTCAGCTAGCATCGCGTATGGATAGTAATCGATTTTTATTACGTCTTTTACATCGCGACATGATTTCATTAAAAGTCATCGATTATAAGTCTCTCAAGTGGGTGCTATTCAATCTCGTGTTATAAGATCTCGTTGAATATATAAAAAAAGTCCATTAGATGGACGTAGAGTATTAGCAAATGTTTATCTCGAACAACAATCAATTCATAATTGATCAACTGAGTCGAGTTTTGTGTGTTCGAAACACATCCCCTTTGTGAAAGAAAAACTCAAAACGCGAATCTTAAACGGTGACGAGTGAGCATCCGTTGTTACGATCCGAAAGTGGATGCTCCGATAGGCACTTTGATCAACTAACGCGATTAAATAGCACCAGAGTCACTGGTATATATCTCGCTCGCGTTAATGATCGATGCTAGGTGAAAACTCGCGTTTAGTTATTAAGCTGAATGTATTCCGCCGAATAGGAGACCGCGGGACTCGTGTTCGAATACTGAGCATATATGTAGATCGCGGGATGGAGCCCCGGCGGAGGTATGCTGCAATGCAGCTGAGGTTGCGACTCCGACGTCGGCTCTAAAGGGGACGACAAGTGCGGATAGAGTTGGGAGTTAGGGCTGTCCAAGGAGTTGGAGGAGCCCGTCGTTTGGTAGACACTCTGCGGTATGCTCGTGTGCTCGGTGTGAGATATAGGTGAGTTAAGTATGAACGGCGTAGGCGCCGCGGTGAGACATACTACTTGCTGTGGTGATTGGTGTTGCGGCAGGGATTGGATGGCGCTGTTGCCGTCCAAACACTAGTTGGTGGTCTGCGGATGCAGCAGCGGTAGTGGAAGCTGTAGATTGTTCTGCTTGGCTAAACTGGCAATCTCCGCGGC
The DNA here is from genome assembly GCA_014839585.1 of Pseudomyrmex concolor. NCBI lineage: Eukaryota > Metazoa > Arthropoda > Insecta > Hymenoptera > Formicidae > Pseudomyrmex > Pseudomyrmex concolor. The sequence continues at coordinate 11,916 of QVOB01028739.1, read as the reverse complement.
TATGCCTGCGTTTTTAGCTCCTGCGAGGCCGTCCAACGACGACGGTCCTTCATTGTAGCGCAGATCACAGACCGGGCTCTCGAAACCGGTACCTGGCGTACCGGCGCCGCTGCTTTGTGGCGTCGGCGGATTGTGGTTCGCGTTGCTTTGATTCATGTCACGATGCACCCGATTCTGATGCCTGATCAGATAACTGTCGCGTACAAACGTACGTCCGCAAATGTTGCACTCGTAAGTGGTACTGGCGGTGTGCGTACGGATGTGAATCGCAAATTGACTTTTGGACGTGAACGTTAGGGTACACCGCTCGCAGACCAGCGGCTTTTCGGCCACGTGACTCCAACGATGCGCCGTCACGTAGCTCTTCACGGCAAAGCGTTTGTGACAGATGTCGCATGCATACGGCCGTTCTCCCGTGTGCACCCGTTTGTGAGTATTAAGACTGCTCTTTTGAGTAAACCTTTTCAAACACAGCTCACATTGGAAAGGTCGCTCACCTGTGTGCGTCCTCATGTGCACTTCCAGATAAGGTTTGCGGCAAAAGCTTGCCTCGCATACTGTACAATGGTAGGGCTTGTTCCCTGAATGAAGTTTCATATGCACATAATAAGACGAAGCGGAGGATAGTACTTTGCCGCAAACTTTGCAAGGCTGCGGCTTGGACCTTGAACCTTCCTTAACCGTCTGCTGGCCAGTAGATTGACGGCTAGGTGTTTCTTGTTCTTGTATTTCCTGACTTTGCGGTTGCTGATTCTGCTGTGTCTGTTGTTGACTCGGCTGTTGAGGCTGTGGCTGAGTTTGCTGATTCAACTGCATGGTCTGCTGTTGAGGTTGCAAATGACCTTCCTGCTGAGAGAGATCCTCTCGATCATCCGATAGATTCACCATTGAGTTAGATCCGTCCGAACGACTGGAAGCAACAGAGTAAAATCCCATAGGCTCACTCTTTATTTGTTGGTCGAACATAGATGTCATTATGTCAGCCTGCTGCGGTTGAGCCAGCTGAACCTGCGCGTCTTGCTGCTGCACTGCTTGTTGGTGGGGGAGCAGAGTCAGATTGCGCTTGACAAACTGCTCATATCCCGCGTACCAATCCACCTGCGTAATAACAAAGAAAAAAAAAAAAAAAAAAAAAAAAAAAAACTGAAAAAGTAATACTACGTTATATGTCATCGCGGTTGTGTGGCGCGTTACACGACGCGCGCGTACGGCCGCGTCAGGTTAGACAGAGACGCTTTGACATTTTATCTTTGACAAGTGACAGAAGACGGGACGATCAGCTGATTGCATAACTTTTACGCGGAACTACCGTGTACGGCGCGATGCCGTCGCGGAAGGACCGTTCGCCTGGTGGCGAGCAAAGCGAGCCGCTCTATTTTTAAAAGCGCGCCGATGAAGAAACAGCAGAACGTCTTGACAGCGAAGGTGGACTCCTCGCGCAGAGCGAAAGCCGCGCGAGAGGGAGTCTCGGTGTCTTTTCCGCAAGTCTCCCGAACATGAAAGGATTAAACACGAACGTCGTCGTCGATACGAACCTTTGCTAATGTAGTGGTCCGGGTTTAAGGTCGAAAAACGTCGCGCCTCATCGAGCGCACCGCCTCCCGTCGTCGAGCGGCTTCACGGACAATCGCGAAACATTTGTACGGCCAAATTGTTTTTCTCCGACACAAAATATAAGATGGCTGCTACTATATTTCGCGACGGGCACCTATATACGCGCGCACTTATACGCGCGCACATCGCCGTCGTGACGATACGCGTAGCTTGCCCTCTAATTGGCTCATCTCCTTAAGCCGCCGCATCAAAGCGCAATTCGCTAGTCATTCGCGATGATTGGACGCAATTCGATGCGATGTCAACCCTAGGCGCTGTAATCTCTTCAATCGCACAATAGCAGCCGGATAATGTAAAACCGCGTAACCGTGAACATTGTGTATTAATATAAATATGTAATATTGCATAATCATACAAAAATATGTTAAGAATATGTCAAACTGATAGCAAAATATTGTTAATAACATTGCGTGTACTTTCTTTACGTTGTTTTAAACGTAGAAGAAGAGTACAGTGACCAGCAGTGAATTGCTCGCGAAAGAAACAGAAAATGTTCCCCTTCTACATCTGGTATTTATATTTAATTTAAGATATCACACGGACTATTGTATTACAGAGTACAGGCTATCTAATGATGAATTTAAGACAATCTTAAATAAGAGATCCGACTACGAATAGCGACCTATTCAGTCATACTATTTTTAAATGGCAATCGACAACTAGTTGAAACGAATTGTTGTCGTTTGCTGTACACTTGTCTCACATTTATTATACAGCCAATAGCGTGCTACAAAATCAGTTTGACCAACTTAATCGGTTGTTTGACTCAACGGAATTGACCAATTGCGTTAGCCAAACGACCGAATTTGCCAATCGCGAATAACGATTATTCAACCGATTATATTAATTAAAGTTGGCCAAACTCATTTTGTTGCGAAACGACAGCTCTTTATTGGTCACGTCGTGGCATCTGTATGGCCATATTTTCCGTTATTCGCTGTCAGTACTGAAAATCTATAATTCGCATTACATACACTGTACAAGTCTCAGTACTGCCAGTAAACAACGGAAAACGGCCTATGGATTGAAATCATTCCGTCTGTCTTCCGAGACCGGTGAACGTGGTTTGAAAGAGAAGTCATAGCCGCACACGTCGTTTACACAAAACACCAAAAAAAATTGTGTACATATTCATAACAACGTACTTACACGTTACGGCTTACGCTTTACAATTAGGCGGAATCAAAACGGTAAACGTTCTATCTGCGTGTGTATCATTTGTATTTTAAATTATTCTGCTAGTTTTGTGTGAAAGAATTTGTAGTTTTCAATATTTTGTACAAATCATTGTGAAACATAGGCGTAGCGATTATATTGCATGGAAATCAATGATTTTATATATCTGTGAAATAATTTTGCATTAGAATAAGCACGATAGAGATATCGTATATATCAAATTAAATGCATTTTTTTGATACACGTCTATATTTCGTATATTTAGTTAATTGATAAATTTGACATTTATACATTTTTCGAGATTTATTCCGATATATTCCGGCATATTATTCGTAACTGAAGTGACACGTCATAATCGGTTTGTTTGAAAGTCGAGATTTATCACATTATAATATAGATTTTGAATATATTTTTCAGAAGCTACGAAAAAATGGCTGTACCACCAAAGAGCGTTATAAACCCAACTCTCGATGACCCTGTAACAAAGGCAGTGGTTGATAATATAATGGGTAATTTACCAACCAAAAAACCTCTTGTTCGTTGTGAAGACTGTGACCTGTCCTTCACCAGCCAAACAGTATTAGATACACATTTACAAGGTGCACGTCATGCCAAACAGGTAAGTAATAAGAGCAATTGTGTATTATATTTTATTTATACATATAGTATGTATAAATATATGTTGTTTTTTTACCACCATTTCACAGGTGAGATCAAAAAACATCATGGCGACGCTTGAAGAAACAAAGATTGCATTTACAAAAGATGAAGAGACAAATGGACTCAAATGTAATGTATGTAATGTGTGTCTAAACTCTATCCAGCAGTTACAAACACATCTCAATGGTAATAAATATACAATATTGCTATATTTGCATATTAACATTAATCGACCAGCTACCTAAAGATAGATAGTTTTCTAGTAGTGCTTATTGACCAAGAGCCTAATAATTAGCTTTTTGCTACCAGTTTATCAACTTGAAAATCTATTAATCATCTTTTTACTTTAAAGGCTGTAATAGCCTAATGTAGATGAAAGATGAAAGATTCAGGAATTCAAATATTTTTGAATCTTCTTGAATTTTTTTTCTATAAGAACAAGAAGAAAGTAGTTCGAGAATAATCATTAATTAAATAGGAATAATAAATTGTTAACTATTTCAATATTACAGTCATATATCTAGAATAAGTTAGTTATTTGCACATAGTAGCTCCATTTTTTTAGCTAATCGATTAAGTTTTAAACATATATGCTAAATTACATATATACACAGTGTACTATTTGTAAATTAAATACATGATAAAAATAAGAGAAAAATTTTTTTTCTAGGTAGCCGTCATAAAAAGAGATTATTGAGAGGTAATAATAAATCCTATATGGTAAGAAAACCATTGCCATATAGTCTTAAAAATAATCGCTTCATGTATCTGGAGAAAATAGAAAAAAACACAGTTGCAGTGATTTATAGCTTAGTATTGTTCACTTTTGCATGCTTGACACTACTGCTCACTTTTGCTTTTCACTTCTTTCTATGAACTAACTCTGTGAAATTAACTTGCTTGCTATTTGCTTAACTTTTATCAAAACTTAATTTCGGTGCTAGTAAGCGCTTAGTGATCATTGCAAAGTTGTTGTTATTGTGCATTATTATTTATTATTATTTAATGTTTAATAATTATTGTAATAAGTAACATTTATATATATATTTATTATCTATTTGCTTATTAATGTTATCGTGAAAAGCAATTTGGTCACGAATTGTTCGCACAGATGTTACATTTAATAAATAAGTTTGGTTGACGAGACCATTCAACTTACAATTTGTACCTTTTCACATGTGAAACTTTATATATATATATATATACATATCCAATTATTTATATATTTATATATATAAAGTATAATTACAAAATTACTGTATTATATATATATATAGAAAAAATATTCTCTGATCATTTTTAAATATTTGTCTTGTATTTTTTCTTGACTACCTTATACTATATTACAACTATTTTGAAAAATAAAAAATCATATATATAAGATAGAATTAACAAAATTGAATTATTTTTTTTATGTAATTTGTATTGTGTATTTATATATTTTCCCAGTTTCACTGTTTCGAACAATAAGATAACAAAAAAAGTATTATTACGCAGTAGAAAAAATTTTATATATAGAGCGTTTGTTAGGTAATTCAAATAATATTATCCTTGATTGATATTATACTTGATAATATAAAATATTAATAAATGTTACATGAAGGTTGATATAAACATTGTTAATATTCAATTACTATCTCCTACACTGCTATAAAAAGTTTGTAAATTAATGGATTATTTTTCCTATGAGATGTTGTTCGTTTTTACACTTTACAGATATACATATATATGTATATATCTTAGTAATAATTTATACATATTCTACTTAAGTATGTGTGTTCATTAATGATCGATCTTTTTATAGCATGGATGTAGTGTTCAAGCTAATTTATTATCACAAATTACCGCTTCTGCGGTTGTGATACATAGATAGTGTTGATCGCACATTGATGCTTAGGTGATTGGGATGGCAAAAAGGTTGTCACCCAAGGTACTTCGATGCCATCGTCAAGTGGTAACACGCAGCAATCCGGTTCTACGAAATCGTCAATCCTTAAATGCGATACATGTAACAAATTCTTCAACTCACCACTCCAGTGTAGCGTGGTACAATAACTTATATATATATTTCTTTCTAAGCACATATGTAATTGTGTTAGTATAATAATACACAATTATTCCCGTTAATTTTTTTTTTTTTTTTTTGTATTACACATTTTACACTTTCTTAAAGATCCTTTTTTTATTTCGTATTAACAATGTGTCACAAAGCATGTGCGTATGTAATATGTATCATATATTTAAAGTGTAATATTGTCCATTTGTATATTTACAGCATATGAACTCCGCAAAACACGCTGACAAAGTGAGAAGATCTAAGAATCCAAATGTGAGATATTTTCCATATCGGAAAAAAGGGGAAACAATCACTAAAAGTCAAATACCGTCTTTATCGAGTAATTTTGTATCAGGAGGTATTACGTATCAACCATAAGACACATAAGTAACATATTTTATTTTGATATTGAACGAATGTTTTACAGAATTCAGTCCATTGAAATTTAAACATGTTTAAGATGTTTAACATGTTTAAGAGAAATTCAGATAATGACTATATTTTCTCTATATTATATACTTTCGTTAAATTACACGTCTCTACCAATTGCTTTTTATTTATAGTGCAATTTTAAATTATTTGAAAGATGTTATTATTTTTTCTTTTTGTTTAGCTTTTTGTTTTAATTGGTTTTATTTCGTTTCTTTTTTTTGTTTATATGCCAATAATGCGCAGAATCATTAAGAAGATAAAGAAAAGATTTTATTTGCAAACTTGAAGTTGCCTTTGTATATACATATAGTAATCATATAAGCACATTTGTAATCTGAATTTCTGCATACTGAATTTCTCACATGAAATATTCTTCTGAAAACAATAACAAATTTATGAATGTCATTGTATGAAAGTAGTTAATGTTGATACATATTAATTGATGTACATTCATATTAGATCATTAATATTTAGTCAAATTGCCCATCATGTTTACTTCAGTGGAATTTGAACCACAGTTGAATATAAATCGAATATAAAATATCAAGGAATATATATGTACTGATCATGTAAAAATATATAGATTCATTGGTTGCTGATTTATGAACAAACTCCATTAAGTTGCGATAATCCGTCATATTCAGGCTAAAAAGAGTAGTAAAAATTTTTCAATATTTTGTGATATTTATAATTGAAGTATTTAGTATATTATACACAATAATATTGCAATACATCGTATGTACAATTTTTTGACATTACCTGAATTATATATGTTTTCAATAAACGTCGTAATTCCGCATTCTGCCTTTGTAAAGATTGTATTTCAATGTTCAAATGATGTCGCTCTTTTAATACTTCGTGATATTTTTTAAGCCCTACTAGTAATCCGTCCCAGAGTCGTTCCTTTTTCGACGGAAAGATTTCAGTGTATCGTTTCCAAAAATTTGTAACATCCTCAATTATCAGGTTTCGGGATACTACCGCTTTTTTTTCTGTCAATTTCTCTTGAAAGGTTTGAAGTGTCTCTTCTTTAACGAAATGATATCTTTCTACAAATTCCCGTAAAACTCGAGTAACAAATGTGGCTTCAATTTCAAGCAAATGTCCTTTATCGCATAATAAGCGTCGTTGCATTTGATCGTCATCTGCATAATGCAAGAAACTCATATTAATTTATTCGTTCTTTTAACTAAATTAAATTTTATTTTCGATGCAGAAACATACCCTTAACAATATCACTAATAGATGCGAAAGAATTGGAACTGCATTCTGCAATAGGAAGTAACGTTTCATTTGAAAAACTTGGAGATGAATTCACATCGTCGTTAGAAGATCTTTCTTCACAGATTGCATCTTTCACAGCGTTAATCAATTTAACTTCTTCTTCCGTGAATTCCTCAGAAACTCCACAGATGTCTGACTCTTCACTGTTAATATTGCAAATAAATTTACAAGATATATCACGTACATCATTTCATTGTATATATAAGAACTTACTCCGTTTTTAGAGAAGTTTTAGTCTCTTCCTTGCAGGTAGACCTGCTTGTACTCTTGCTCGTATCATCACTGTCTTTGCTACATGTTGAACAATACGCATATGGCAGAAAGAAATTTAGGAGAAAGCCGAGTTCCTCTTCGGATTTAATGTGTAGTGCCTAATACGGAAATATTATGAAGGAACATAAAAATTTATCGTATATAAAATGTATATATATATATATAAATATTTTTTGTATGTGTGTACCTGAAACACATTATCTAGTCGTATAACTAATTGATCATTTGCAGTGTAAGGCAGAATTAAGTTGAGCAATCTGTCTTCAATCAAATAATCACAACAATCGGCAATGTGTTTTATAATGTGATTTAATAGACGTCTTTCCAAATTGATTTCTTCGATAGTATTTGCCGGCGTATAAGATTTGCACAGTGTTCTTTTCTCCGTAGCCAATCTATTTTCTTAGAGGACACAGAATAAATATACATAAAATATACGTAAACATGTGTGACAAAAAAAGACAATTTTATTAGGAATTGATTACAGAGAGAGATTAGTTGTTGTTACCTTCTTCTATAGCGTGCATTATGCTACGATAAGACGGCAGGTCTTCCTTTTTCAGTAAGATTTCTTCAGGCGGAGTCCACTCGATGCCTAACGCTTGTTCGTATATAATCTTGTCAGCACTTAAAATCTGAAAAGATGAAACGTCATTTCTTTCTTTATATTGATACCATTCGAAAAACATCTTTTGCACACCTTATCGAGCAGTTCGTTCGCGGATTTTGCGTTTATATCCCATATCTGCATATATTTGTTATCATTAATATTCGTAAAACGATTTGACTTTTCTACTAAATCCAAAATGCTTTTGTGCGCTTTTATAACTTGGTCAGTGAGCTTTTGTATTTCAAGTCGCGTATTTTCTTCGAGTTCGACATAATTTTTCTTCAGAGCATTGACAACGTCTTGAAGTCTAAAAACAAACGCCATTTTATGATTAAACTCAATTAATTCTATGGAGAGTCGCAAAAAATACTAATTTCTCACTTATTAATCCTTCTCTTTTGTTGATTTTTTACTATAGTGTTTTCGTCTTCTCGTCGTTTGAGCACGTTGTAGCTGTAATCCAGTTTCTCGATGTTCATGAAGCATAACGTTTTCGTATTTTGTACCTCTTGCTGAAGCTTCTGAACTTCCAGCTCCAAATTGATTTTCCGAGCCCGGAATTCTTCTTGATGCTCGATTACAACCTTCTTCATTTCTTCTTCGTATTCGCGCATTATTTCTCTCCGTTTATCTAAACCCGTAAGACTGTTTTCGTGAAATTTTTTATACAACGCTTCCCATTTTTCCACGATAGTTTCGATTAGTATTTTTCGCTCCGATTCGATTACATTATTAATAAGCGACAATTCGTGACGATATGCTTTGACCATAGCATTCATCTGAATAAAACATATATAAATATTTGATTAATTTCACAGCTATCTGTTAGTTTTGTTAAAAGAAATTACACAATTATTATAAAATATTATATGTCTAACTTGTTTGTCTATTCTATCGATCAATATATCTATGTCTTCATTTTGAGCGGTCTGATCGTTAACGAATTTAAGATCAGCATTTTCTAATTCTTTTTGCAATTCCGAGATGACAGCATCTTTTTTTGCCATAATCTCTAAACACTTAGCATTCTGAGCTTCCATCGCCGCGTGTATATCTAGCGGATCTTTCGATGCGAGAATGCCCGACCATTTTTCATTGATCTCTTTGTATCTTCTCATACATTCCTCATCACTTTCCTCGAGCATCCTCAACAATGATTGTCTGATCTCTTGTTCTTCTTTCCGTCGCTGTAATTCTCTAAAATCGTTTGCGACTCTCACGGAAGTTACCTATGCATTGATGAAGCCACAATTGAAAAAAAAATTAGGGATATTCTTTGATAATATTAACTTTTTTCTTATTAATGTATTATTTGTGTATCGCAAATGTGTAATAAAATCTGCCGAAATTCAGTATATTTTATAGACAGAAAATATTGTCGCACAAGTTAAAATAAACATTTGCTACCAACCACTTCGTCCGCCTCTATTGATAAATTCTCCAATAGTTTGCAACTAGCAAGTATTTGCTTCTCAGTAAGCGTTTTCTCGTCAACTTTTTCATCTTCAGGGCCTGTTTTTCTGTAAAAATAGTAATTATTGCATTACACGATAAAGAGAATCATTATTATTTTAATTTTTTTTGTTCAAAAAGCAGTATATATTATTAACAGTATATTATTACGTTAAAATAATTTTTAAGTATTACAACTGTGAAAAAGTAAGAATAAGAAGAGTAAGTATTAAAATCTCAAAAATTGCATAAAACTTTGAATATAAAAGTGTAAAAGAAAAGAAATACATTTGTATATTTAAAATTAAAGTGTAACTTTTGTAACTTTTTTTGTGGATTGTGTCAATGTAATGTAATTAACCAAATGTAAAGAAAACGTTCTTGCTTAGTCAACGTGTCTAGACGTCGTTGAATACGAAGTCGTCGCGCTAATTTCCGCTCGTTTGGATCCGACGATGTAATTGATGGCTCCGCATCTTCCGTAAACTCCGAATATTTGTCATTCATCATTAATTCTCTTTCTGCGAATGCTCTTCGTGTTGCGAACTTCGTAAATACGCGAAACGCCAAATAATTCAGATAAAATTCAGAAGAGTTTTTATATTTATAGACAGCAATGAAAATGAATATTGAAAACGAAGTGAACTATATGTGTAAAGAGTTTCAATTGCTGCACCGAGAATAAACGATTTTTAACGTAATACGAGGTACACACACATGAGATAAACACGTGCATTTGTTTGCTCAATATTCAGTCGCTAAGTTGAAATAAATATTCGTTCCCATGTATGTGCGTATGTCTTACATGATATAATAACACATACACAAGATTTAATTAATAAATAGAACTTTCGAGTTCAAATGAACAAATTTTGACATTTATACTGTAATGATATTATTATATATACAATAGAAATTTGGTTTCAATAATATGTGTTAAAGAGAAGGTTGATGTAATAAGATCTTGAATTTCATTTTTCTAATTTTATTTTTCTTAACATAATTTTTATTATACATAATTTTTATTTCAACATTATCTTAAGTATTTTTTAGAAGTGATATACATTATAAATATTTTCATATATTACAAAATAAGTTATTACATTAATTTTTATTTCGACAGAGCATATATCAACATAGTAAAATGTTTTTTGTTACAAATCATACGAGTAATACATTTTTTATCAAAGTGTAAAGCTTGTTGACGCGCGTGCGACGAAATTGATATTACCATCCGCTGAACTTATAGTCCTGATTACGTAGTTCGGTAACGATTCAATAAATGGCGTGTGTTGTGCGCAATTGCAGCCATTTGCCGCATTTCACACTTCTGTATATCTCCATCATAAGATGGCGTATGTTGTATCATTCGCCGCCTTGAATTCTACAATGTCATCTGTGAAGCGAGTTTGTTTCATTCTTCTTAAAAAGCTTTGGATTTTTTATTCGCAGTTGAGAGTACCTACAATTTTTTTTTCTTGTGTATCTAGTGTAAAATTTACACCCCGAGTTGTTGTATATTTGACTTTTGAATTGAGTCGTAAATTATTTGTACAAAGTGAAAAATAGCAAAACACTCCATATGTTTGGTCAATAAACTGATTTAATCTTAACCTAATGTAGGTGTATCAACAGTTTTGTGTTTGTAAAAAAAATCAGTTTTCATTAGATTGCTCTTTGTATGACGAACAAATAGCAACCGTGAACTTTATTCGTTACAATTACATACGTAATTTGTGTATTTTGACGGTACAACAAAGTTAATACCTTGTAAGCGATGTTCTGTATACTGTTTGTTCGTGTTGTTTGTTCAGTTTATAAAGCAACCTTAAAGCGACGCTAGGCACAGTTGTATTTGATGTAAATTAAGTTAGAGCGCCGTTTACTTGTTGAAACAACAATTTGCAAAACAATTACTAGACTCCAAGTCGGACACGTTAACGCTAATTGTAAGAGTAGAAGTGAACATTGACCAACACAATTGTAAAAATTTTGTTCCTAAAATGTAAGAATTTTATTCTTACACTTGTAGAAATAGTAGATACAAGCGTTTGCAATTGATCTGCTCAAGAAAAGGATTTGAGATAAAATGATTAAAATAAACGTGATTTCAAATTATCGCTGTAAATTATCACGCGCTTGTGAGATGCAAAAACGTCTTTGAATATTTCTGATACAGCCGAAAAAATTAGCATTAACCCGGGAGTAGTCGCGTGGGGTGTTTTTTACATCCCAACGTCGAAAAAATGAAGCTCACGTCATAGTAGTTGATTCTTTTTTTGTTTGTTTTTATTTTCTTGATTTCTGTTTACTTTTTTCAGAAAATATTAATTAAATTTATATCCATAATGTCCTTAGT
>QVOB01028738.1:0-12191 GCA_014839585.1 Pseudomyrmex concolor | reverse complement strand
AATTAGTTTACGTCAGTAATCTATAAAAAAAAGAGTAGATAAAATAATGTGCGTGCGAATTCGTATTTAAGTTTCCCATTTCGAATCTCGTGATAGATTTGTCTGCAAATATATATCTAGATAAAGCATTGGCGAAAACGCGCAACGGAATATATCTCCCGATATATTCCGTAACCCTCATAACGCGAAATATTGATAAAACCATTATTTGAAAATTTGTCGCCATATTTGACAGATATTCGTCAAATCTCTGATCGATTTTATCGGTCTGCACAGGTTTTTCCTTTTTTTTTTTTTTTTGTTTTTTTTTGTTTTTCCACGCGCAACTGGTAATTCACACTGGTCTATGATGCGCGCAACAACGAGACAAATAGAGTGATGCACCGATGCATTGTGTGTCTATTATTGGTCGCTAAACTTGTTTTTTCGAAAATTCATTTTTATGAATTCGCACTCCGTACAATCATACCGTCTAAATCGATTTTTTGCTTTTATCTATTACACGCAACATGCACTTGATAAATAAATAAGGTACGATAAATACTTCTCGTGCATCTAAGTTACCGAACTTTTGCCCTTCAATTTTTAAAGTAACGATATCCCAACTTGCAGGGGCAGTCCAGTAAATACAATTTAGAAGAAATTTTCTTCTCTTTGCGTTCCGATACATAATTTACGACTGCGCGATTGGAGTTTTAAAGAAATTCAAAAGAATCGCACAGCTTCGTGACTGGAAACGACAAAAGTAGGTTTTCACAGAGCGAGGGGAAACGGCATGATGGGAAGGAACAAAAAGTTTCAAGACTTTGTCATTTTTATCGGCAGTCCCAATATCCACGTCTCGTGATTGCCTCGCGAAACTTTTCTGATCTGTCTTCCGGTCGAGGATCTCCATTTCGCTCGCGGGGCTTACCGCACGTAAATCACACGTTGCGCGTACCAGAAAGATGCTCGTTATAGTAAAAATGTATTAAAATTGACGATCTGAACTTTGAATGTGTATATGCTACGAAACTTATAATAAGCAAAAACACAGACTGTTAAATATGAACTCGAAATTTTAAATAATATGAACTGTTTCAGTTGGTAGACACTTACCTTTTTACAGGTTTGTTCTCTTCGTGTATATACTAACGACGAAGGCCATAATTCTTAAACTTAATCTCTCCATCTCTGTTTTATCATTTATTATTTACCATAATAGCACTATAAAAACATAATCTCAGAAAGGAGAATATAAAGAATGACAAAACCATTCGTTGTTCTAACCGCTCTTGTTTATTTGGTAACTCATTGATATACAAAGTTATGAAACTTAAGAAAAGTAAAACGGAAACAACCTCACTCTCAAATGTGTGTCACATTCCCGATTCACTCTCAAAATCATTAGTTAATAGCTGCGCATTTATGAGTGTTGCGCTCCATCGATCCGAGACGAATACAGTCATTCATCTGAATAACGATTTTCCCTGATGCGAAAAATTGCATCATTACACAGCACGTAATTTAAATAAAACATATATTACTTGATATATATTTACAGAAAGTATATTTAAATGCTATATATACGCAGATATACATATGAGAATAAAAAAACTGATCAAATTTTCTAATCATTTTTTCTTTCCTCTCAACTTAATTTAAAATCTATATTCTTAACCTCTGTCTTCCTCTAATTTTTGTTATATAATTACATTTTACAATTTGATATTTTCTATATAATAATTTTTGATTAATACAATAATAGCAAATGATTGTTATAATAATTGATATGGTGGTGTATCTAATCTTGTTAGTAAAATTTATAACAGTTAAAATAATTTCCATATAAACAAATTTCTCTCTCTTTCTCTTCCACCACATGTACGGTAATACACGATGAAAGACCCTTCCAGTTCGGCTCGTGAAACGCAAGGAATGCTCGAAAAGTGATGGGCACAATCAGTGGTACATGACTTCGTTGATATGTCTACTTAACCGCGAAAATCTTATTATTGTACGCGCGTCGTTCACCTTATACAACACTCAACAACCTCCATAGGATACACTCGTACTTTACTTACAGAAAAAGAAACTTACAGACTTTTGTAACATATACCAGACTGTGCCGTGATAGAACTCTGTGTAATATACAAAAGTTTATCAGTTAAAATATTATTATTATCGTCATTATTGTTTAAAAGTTTTGCTCTGCAGCTCTCACAACTACCGAGTGGGTATGCGAGCATTACCCTGTATGACAAGACCTTCGAGTCATTGTAACGATCAGAGGTCGTCATCTTACATGTTCTAAGTAGATGTATTATTAATGTTTTATTATCATCACCATTATTGTATTATTCTTAATCTTATTATTAATAGAAGAATAAAAAAACGTGATTGTATATATTAAATATATTAAAAAAGAAGAAAGTTTATAAATTTGTGTAATACAAATATACTTTAAATCTAGAAAGACTGCACAAATATAAATGCACAAAAAAAAAGTTCTGTAATATAAATAATATATATTTGTACATAGATATAGAGAAGAGAGAAAGAGCAATGAAGTAGTATAGTCTGGTAGAGAAATGTATGTATTTGTGCACACTCTCTTCGATATGCTACAAAAATCTGCGAAGATACATGCATTCTCTTACATTCTTTTGTAATCTTATTAAGGACAACTTCTTCGATGCCTGATTTTCTCGTTTCGAGATAATTTAAGAACTGCGAAGAGTGTCTCGGCTGCCAACATATCTTTTGATGAAGTTGAAATTTTAACTTACCTTTTAACTATGTGAACATCCACTCCTTAAATTTAAAAAGAGATTCTCCGATGTTTCATGCATATAATCAGTCAGAAATTCTAGAATCTTGACATTGGAAGCGAAGATTACTCATACAACAGGGATGACAAGAGATTTTAATATTGCGAGAATTCACACGTTTTTAAGAATGAGAAGATTCATAAATTCTTATAATTTATCAAACTCTTCCGATGTTTATATTTTGTATAAAGTGTTTAAAAATTCTTCACAGACTCTTATTTGCCTAAATTTTATACTACGAACATCAGATCCTTGTAAATTATTTTGAAAAAATTCAATTTACGAAAGTTACAAAAAATAGATTTGTTCAAACAAATTCTTTCTTAATGTGCAAATCTGAGATTCTCTATAGTGTTATGTTATATATTTAATAAGTCTTACGAGAAACAAAAAAATCAGGCTCTGCACACATCGACACTTCTTGCTATCTTAAATTTAAGAATACGAATCGTATAAAACAGCTAGAAAATGGTCACCCACTGATTAATCGAAAAACCCGTTTCTATTTGGTTTGTCTTTGAATTGTACGTAGAGTTTGCTTGAGCTTTTACACAATATCGAAGTAATCTAAAACGAATCGTGTATCGTATCTACGAATTTTTGTTCGACAACAATTCTTGCAGAAATATAGTAGAAATGTACGAATTATAAATTGAGAGCATTTTTTTTTATACAAAATTTAAATATTTGAATATGCAACAAATTTTCCCCTTTAAAGTAACATCGACGTATTCAGTTCTCTCGGATCTTGCGCAAAAAACTCTTTACACATCCTGAAGAAATTGTTTATTTTTTTATGTTTAATAAATTAATTTTTTCAAATATTCTTGTGCATTCTCAAAAGTTTTGTTCCACAGAAAAATATGCATAAATTACTTTGTCAAAAATATTGAAAATATAAAAAACCACAACATTGTTAAATTCTGAAATTCAAATCCGCTTTCTTTAACATGAGGACGTGGAAAATGGTGAATCCCGAAGGCGTAAGTCAACCCCAATTCTCGCCTTGCCTCGTCTCGCCACGGAACGGCCGCCAGGAGGATATTTCCATTTTGTCTGGCTGAGATCGATGGCGATCGCTTCGCGGCTCTCGAGTACAATTCCGAGGAGGTATTTTGGCCAAGAAACGCGCAGGATATTCCAACTTCCGTGAACTCACTCGAGGCGCTTTGACTGCGGGCAGGAGGGGGAGTGACATAAATATCGCCTTACCGAAACGAAACACGTTATCTCGCGGAAAGTTCCCGTCGGAAGATCAGAGGAGTAAACTCCTTAAGTCCTTTTCAGGTGCTCTCCTGACTCCGTGAACTTTAATATCGTGTGACGTGCGCATGAATTTTCAAATAAAAAAAAGAAGAGAGCAAGAGACTGACCAGAAATCTCTGTATAAAATTAAAGCACGTAGATGCGATGCTTCTTTTCGCGTATAATAGAATTTTTTTGTAACACATAATACATATTTTGATGAAACTATCTGTGTATTTTTTATTCAGCCAAATAATATGACTGTATTGATAATATTCTCTTTTTTATATCTTGTGAAAAGTCTGTTTTATACTATTTTGGAAATCAATACTCCGCAAGCCTGACCAAGGGAACCGGAAAGTCGAGCATCAATGGGCGACTCATTGTTGAGTAATAATGACCGTGTTTTCACCGTGCATTTAACGTTGAGGTCCCATTATTATCATTATTATTATTATTATTTTTTTTTTTACATCACACTGACAGAAATGTGGCGTTAAATATCGCAGCGACACTATCAATTTTCAATATTACGACATTGTAGCACATTCTACGTAAATTTTATATCGTGAATATATGTTATTTTACAATACCGCCGTAATATAATACCACATAACTTTAAACGTGATACACACGATTCGTAATCTATGTTTTACATCGAATGTATACAACGTGATATTTTGATGAGAGCTAAATTGCGAGACCGAGCCGACCGCGCCCGTTTAAACGCCAGATGTGCGGTGAAAATATAGGCCTTATTACGATTAATAATCTAGTTTTTCGTAACGAATACGCGTTACATCGTTTCTCACCTATAAACGTCTTGATAGCGCATATGTGATCAAGGTTTAGCGCGATCTTCAAACGATGAAGGAAAATTTTGCTGTGTTTTTGCATTGTTGCGTGAGAAAAATGTTATAATTTATTTTCCTTTAAAACATGTTTGAAAACATAAATAAAAGTAAGATATATATGCACAAATATAATTAAATCGACTGAAAATTCATTTTACAACGGACGTTTTGAGAATAAATATTGTCCGACTATAACTGAGAGATTTTTGAATACGTTACGAATCCGATTCAAATCGACGTCAACATACATTGTAATAAATATTGACTAAACAAAATATCAAAATGTTTTAAGAGTTCGTTAAAGCTGTAATATCTTATCAACGCACGATTATATTGGTTTGCGGATATTTATACACATAAATTTGTAAAATTAAAAATAACACACACATTTGATGACTAAAATATCACGATTTAATTAAAAGTAGTTGAATCAAATTAATTCAATTAATATTTTATTAAAATAAAAGGAGAATATCAACTCAAACAATATTGTTTGCTGTAAAATTTTGTTCCGTATAACTTTTGTTAAATATATTATTTTGCGCAAAAGCTAATGTTAATTAAATAAAGCATTAATTAAATAAAATTCAATTTTCATTAAAAGATTTATCCTAAATTGGAAATACTTTGTGCTTATCAATTATCAGAATGCGATACGATTTCCCAGATTATTCAAATTACGTTTAAAAACTGAACCTCCCTGTATCGGCGTGTTCCATCGTTTAATCGATCGCGTCCTGCGCCTGATTTCCATTGCTCACTACAATAATCGCGATTTGACATCCGACTGGATCTCAGAATGAATATTTATCGATAATCCGCCACGTCAGTTCTTTGCGATTAATCTTACTTACGATTTAGATAAATAGTTAGTTAATTAGTTACTTAGGCGCGTTGATTAGCGGCATTGTAGGTTATTTCTTCTCACCTCCGCTTTCTTCGTCCTTGTATATGTGTCGTACATTACTTTCTTCGATATATCGTCTCGTGGATGGCTTCGTATCGATTATCATTTCGGAGAAAAAAAAAGAGAACAGAGAATGCCGAATTTTTAATGACCGTCTTGGTTAATTTGTCGCAATCAAGTTTCTCTTGACAAATTTTCTATGCGAACTCTATCAAACTTATACAGTCTTATTTTTACTTATACTTCTGTCTCTGTCTAATGAAATACTGCGAGATTCTTAATAACAAGTCCGAGAATTCCACGACGTGATACTACAAGTGAAACTAGGCTGATTTTGAATCTTTAAGTATTGAAATTCTTGAACTCTTTCGAACATCTCTAGAGTTTCAAATTTAAAAAAGAATTTGGAATATTAAGTTTAGATAAAACTCAATTACAGCCGGTAACATTTTCTATTATAAAATCTTCGGATTATAGAATTCTCGGCTAGATATACCTTGCATTCTCCATCTACATCAATCATCGTTAAACTCATTATCGATTCAAGCGTTTTTCTTCTCCGCGTTTCGAAATTCCAGAACCGAAACAGAACGCTGCGTATGATTCTTAACTAGGGATAATATCGCGTCACTTATCCACCAGCACATTTTAAATGGCTATTTTTCGTTTACTGTCGAGTCATCGAAGAGAAAAGATCCTTTTTTTTCTTTATCATCTCTAGGTGATTATTCTTTCTCTGGTTTCAGTGAAGAAAGACGCTGGTAACGGATCTGGTAGTGTGAGGGGGCAGATCGGGGGCCTCCGTCAGGGCCCCCTCGTGTCCCTATGCGGTCAGACCGAGTCGATGGATCTTCGCCGAAAGAAAGTTATGCAGGACAAATACAATTGGTTTTGGACAACTCTCCAGGTCGAGCTCCTATAATGGGACAATCACTAATTGACGTAACCGGCATAGGCTCTTTCAGATTTTCAAATTACAAGAGCAATAGATTGACCTTATTTTTTCGTTATTTTTTTTTTTTTTTTTTACGAAAATGGATCGCAAAGGTAAAAAATTTTTTTCGCGTAAGTATTCTATCTATCTGCCTGTTATTGATCTCACGGAAATATATTGTCGAGAAACAGAGAAATGTGTGTATAACGCTATGACCTACTTTTTTCACTCGCAAACTTGTAACAGAAATTTACGAAGCTAGTATCACTAGAGATTTTATCGTTCGCAGACTTTACCCTAGTGTTCGTGAATTTTATCGTAATATCTATCGAGTACTTACAATTTCGCCGTCTTCTCCACCAAAATCGAGCCACAGAAGACGCGCGCCATCGTCCGCGGACATTTTCAATTTGTCAAAGGATCTTCTCCAGAGAGGTGTGGGCGGAGATCCAGGACTCATACCGTTTCCGGTGGTGCCTCGTGCCCCCGCGGAATAAAGCGCGAATCCTTCTTCATGGTTGACAACTAACTGACAGGCCTTACCTTGCCACACGCAACCTGTAATGCAAAACATGAAATAAAATTGACGTGGCGAAAATTCTCATTCTCAAAATTTCTCTTTCTTGCTTCGATTCCCTCTTAATTAAAATTATTGATTAAAAACGCTATTGCGCGCTCTACCACGATTTCTACAATAAAATCTAACGATTATTTCAGTCTGATAAGTTTTACCATTTAACCATTTAGCTTGGATATAAATAAAAGTCAAATTAAGATTAAATAATTAACAATTAATTTTTTGCATTTGATTTTCAATACAATTCTTAGCAATGCGCACTGTTTTTTTACGAGACAGCCGTATATATATATATATATATATATATTTTTTTTTTCTTCCGTCGCACATTTCCGCCGTATCGGTATCCACGGCTTTTTATCATCGATGAGTTCGACGCGAGACGTGAACAAAAAGACGCGTATAAAACGGGCGAGGCATTCATCTCGATTTATTATTGCCGTTCGTCGTCGCTGAAAAGAAATTAAAATTCATCGAACCGAGCGCGCGCAGAAAACGACGAGAGAGCGTAGATGTTGACTATTGTTGTTCGCCGCTATACGACTTTTGTCGAAAGAATTCGGTGGTTCGCTATTTCTTGAAATATATTTTGCAGTAGACGCTATGTGCGATTGTGAAAAATCTCGCTGTTTATTCGCTGGTTTTGATTTTCCCCTTTTTTTTAAATGGATTCTGTCACAAAATTGATTATCAGGTGTCGTTCTCATTCCTCAATAATCCAATTTTCAAAGCCATAAAAAAACAGTAAAACTACCGCGAATTTGTTTTACATTGATAAGAAGTTATACTTACGAACGCTGTACTCCCGCAAGGAGTGAGCGGCCGCGTGACATCCTTGTACTATCGCGCGTGCCCAAGCTGCCAAGTCCCTTCGTGTTTCGGCCCGCAAATGGTGCGTAACTACTCCGTCGATCGTGCCGACTCGAACCGCGAATGTCGCTCCGTGTTGAGTCGAGCCGCTACTGCTGCTCGCTACTTCGTTCTGTCGCGTCGGGGAGGAAACTAGTCTGCGGACATTTAAATGTGCGGAATTGTGCTTGAATTGTTTGGATCCTCTTGTAGAAATATGAAGGTACTAAGCTCCACAAGTATTAAGCTCCACGAGCTTTTCAAGTTCACATTTCACGCTATATAATTTAAAAAACCCGGTAGTGGAACGTTTCTCTTTACTATATAGCCGCGCATTAGATCCTCCACTTCCCGTCCTCGGATCGATGCGAGTTTTCAGAATGAAGATTGAAGATCCTCCGCGGAAGTACGAAAATCACGCGGCATTGCTCACGGGGATAAAAAAGCAGCGACCTTTATCGGAACGATTGAAGCGCCTTGTATCGAATCATGGCACGGATTCATTCCCGTCGTCTCTTCATCCCTCTCCCAGCGGGTAGGTAAATTACCTCGTCATCCGGCTCGCCTCGCTCGTAAAATCGTCGCGGCTTTATTGCATGTGGGACGAAGCTGCAGCGTTCATCTGACACGGGTTCGGCCGCGTATTCCACTTCCCCCCGGCCCCTTTTTTCCAGCCTCCTCCTCGAATCCATTCCCTCCCACCAATCTGCCCGCTGACGAATGGTCCTGACGTTCGCGAGCCCGCGCTAGATTTATAGATTTTTCCGAGGGACATTGGCGAGCACCAAAAAAAAAGAAAGAAAACCAGAGTGATAGAAAGAACACCCCGCGCAATAGAGGACAGAACTGGACGCGCTCACAAAAAATGGTCCACTTGGGCTGGAAAAAATATCCGACTCTCCAGCGTCAGTCAACGTGTCTAACGTTACCTCGGGTCTTTTTCGCGCCAATGCTGATGGTTATCTACTGTGCAATTGGATTTCCGATACATGGTAGACAAGCGGAGCGCAACCCCAGATTGCTAAACATCGCCGCTCTTCTTCTTCGTTCAAAGATACTAAAAGATTTTGCGGGAAACAGGTTTTTAACGAGATCAATCTAAATAAATATTACAACGTTGTTGGGTCTTTGTTATATCCGCGGAAAAAGTCTGAAAATAATTCACCATTCACAATAGATATTCTAGTCAACCATTATCGCTTTGCGCGCGCGCGCATACGAGCGTGTCTCGCGTAGACAGTGAAAAAATAAAAGCAATGGAGCAAAAAGCATTGAAGGAAATTCCGATAAGCGGGAGAGGAAGCTGCAGAGACAGCCGCAAACGGTAAATAAAAGCGTTAAACGAGAATGGATGTTCGTCGGCGGCCGTAATCCGACGAAAAAGCCCCGCAGGAAAGAAAGTTTCCCTCGGGATAGCCGAATCACTTCCGGTTTGTCTCGCAGTAAAACTTCCTTAAGTCGGCCATTTCGCGTTCTCGCATCGGCCTTGATACCGGGCCCCTTCGACCGGAAATAGAGCTTTCTGACACGTTTCACCCCGTTCGTGCGCGCTTTCAACTTTCTTTGTCTTTTCGCCTGATCGAAAAGAAACTTCGCGGGAACGATGTCTGAATGCACGACGATGGAAAAGGAAATGGCGACAACGTGGAGCGTTTCTTCTCAAACAAAATAGGAAACCTTCGTAGAAAATGATAGATTAAAGCGAATATAGGAATCGAATGGTTTATTTCATAATAATACGTAATTTGATGCTGTTAGCGTTGCTTAGATAATTTGCTTCTACCGTGGACGCATAGTTTACTAGCTGTATTGTTTTTAGTACAAACCAAACAGAACATTCAAGTTTCATTGGCAACGTGTATAACATTGACATTTGACTATCAGAGACAAACAAACAACAACTCTATCTCGAAACGCATTAATGAAACAAGACTAACTTTCGTTGTTAAAATGTTTTTACTTTCTTATAATTGCTCTGTCTTAAAAGAAACGCTGTTAAAAACTGTATGTCTTCTCGTGTTCTTAAGAGAGAGAGAGAGAGAGAGAGAGAGAGAGAAAGAGAGAGAGAGAGAGAAAATGACACTCGGGGATGACCCTATATATCCTATATGTGTATATATCGGATACGATAAAAACAGAGGCGCGGGCTCGTAAGCTGCCACGAACGATCGATGCCCGTTTCCCCGTCTGGCCTTTTTCACTTAAAATTTAAACGAGGCTTAGCTGGATCACCGATCATTCAAACAGCGTGACTGCTTGACACCACATTTAAGCCGCTCGAAAACGCCAGGCTCATCGTTAAAAATGAACCTGACATTAATTCACAACAACGGCACGCGCGTGGAGTTTTAACGCGATATGAAATAATGCAACGGGACAGTTCCGACATGTATATCGCGATACATAACACCACCTTCCTCTTCTCTTCCATCCATCGAGAGAGGCGTTCTATGTATTTTTTTTTGTTTTGTTTTGTTTTTTTTCAGTATATTTACAAAGATACAGGTTTTTGTGTAGTATATATTAAACAGTAATAGTTCCAACTCGTATTATACACGCCACGATAAATTTTACACGATTTTAAACGCACAACAACAGCTGGACGCAACATTTTGCGTATTGTTCGGAGAACAAACAAACGTGTGGAGATGAATTTTTCGCAATATTGTTTTCGCAATTTTCAAATTTTTTGACATTAAATATATATTTTTATTGCAATACTTAAATTCCCCGGAGCATGATTTAAATTGAAATAACACAGGTACTGTTAGAGTTAATATTGAAACACATTACATGAAATGCAAAATTGTAAAATATATATGCGCATTAATGACTCTATCATTTATTAATTAATCCATCTTACTGATTTATTGTCCAACTGACTTTTTACACACCGAGTACATACGTACATGTGTACGTGTAAAAATACGCGCGAATAAAACTGTCGTTGACCGCGAAAATATAACTTCGCTATTTCTCTGCAGAAATAGCGCAAGAATATACCGTTAAATCGCAGAAAATTAGAATAAAAATCCGATTAAGATACGAGGATCTCGTCACGATGACAAGTATCGACTTTCGGCGAGATCCTATTAGGCCGCACGGACAGTCAGAGCAACCGGAGTATTTGCTGATCACCGGCGTAGAAATTCACTGTGAGTTATCAATAATTCGATTTGCGCCATCGGCGCGTTTACGTAACATCGTCCATATTTATCTCCCCATCATGGATTATATTCATAATTTATCCGCGCGATTCTAAATCTCGAAATCGACGTAAAGAATCCGAGAATGTATACTTATCATACTGGCATCGGCTGTTACAAATATCCAAAATACTTTTCTTTTTTATTCGAGAGTAAATATCATTATTATTAAATTACCGTTTGTTGTCTGCAGTTCAAAAACTGCTGTAGGAGCGAATCCGTTTGGAGAAAATTATGCTGACGATTTATTTGCGGGAATAGAAATCGATATAAGAAGAGCTCGTCTTAGATGGCTTTGAACTGAGGCTGAAGGGCCAATCGGCGAACACGAGCGAGATGGGGTGAAAGAAGGTGATGATGGGAAAGGATGCGCCGCGGGCAAAATCCTGAACTCGTTCCGAATATCGTAGTTCGATTGTGATCAGAAACTGTCGACAACACCCTCGATAATTAATGTCTACCCCGGAGGATTTAATTGATCCAGTTCACTGTTCGATTATCGGGGTTCTAGTTTTCATGCTCTCATCCTATCCTTTCTCTCCTCCGTTCTCTCACGGTCCTTTTTCCTCGCGGCCGCTCTTATCTAGTTTCTTATCTACTTAATCAAGTCTACCTTTATAGCCTTCAATCTGCCATATGAATCTTATTAAACGGACACAAAAGAGTGATTCGTTCGGGGATATAAAAGACATAAAAGATATTATTAGTGTAAATAAAAAGTAAATAATTAATGAAGACTACTAGTGCCTCGGTGGTCTAACAGGGAAGGCGACGGCCCGGAAAGCCGGAGATTCTGGGTTCGCGCGACT
>QVOB01028737.1:0-28070 GCA_014839585.1 Pseudomyrmex concolor | reverse complement strand
ATTGAAAAAAAAAAAAAAAAAAAAAAAACGTAAGAATGTAAAAAGTTTTACCACATTATGCTCGTTAAAGGAGCAGTTAAAATGACTATAAAGAGAGAAATGTTCGCATCCATTATGTTTAATTAGATCGCTTGTTAGTGTGCACACGATGTTCAGTAACGATTAAATTAGACCTTCAAATTGCTACAAAATATTAAATTATTATTAAGAGAATATTAAATTATTATTAAGAGAATGAACAAATAACGGAGTGTAATTGGCAACTTGTTTCATTACACAGATAAATTTTACCGTCCAATCATGATCCGTTTAACGAACAGCAAGATGTGATTTATTTTTCGCTAACAATATCTCGTGACTTTAATGGCCATGATGCGATGTTCTATGCGTGCAGAAAGAAGATTGAAACGTGAAAATTGCGTAGAAAAATTGAATGATATTACTTATTGATATTACTCAATTTTGGCCGTGAAGAATCTTAATGTTTGTGCAATCATGACTCACATAAAGCAACGACGCAATGCCCGGGGCCGAATTACGCTGGCCATGAAGCATGGCGAAAGC
Organism: Pseudomyrmex concolor; assembly: GCA_014839585.1. Lineage (NCBI taxonomy): Eukaryota > Metazoa > Arthropoda > Insecta > Hymenoptera > Formicidae > Pseudomyrmex > Pseudomyrmex concolor. Next base: position 27,506 of record QVOB01028737.1, on the reverse strand, counting down.
GAAAATCCCCTTGTCACCCCTATTCTCGGGAACCTTAGCTTCACCCTCTTTTGTATTCTTCCTTACACGATTACTACACGAAACCCCCTCTGTGCTTTCCTCTGCGCGTATGTACAACGTAAAGTGCACATACTTCCTTTTCGTCTGTATAGTATAACGTTGAATGTTGGCAAACTTCCGCGGCTTGGTGTATACAAGACGACCAATTGTTGAGAATATTAATACACATTGCTACAACGTTATACTATTTTTGTGATATTATATTTTATTTAAATTTTAATATATTTTAAAACAATGTAGAGCGAGTTCTGTACGCACGCTGCTGAAATTTTCGATTTCTTTTTTCGTCCGAGAATTATTTTGTTAGTAAAATTCTCTCTTCACTATTTTTCAATGCAAACGTTGTTTTCACATATTAATACTCTGGAGACTTTAGTATTTTTATTGAACTGTTTCATGTTTTGAGGCACCCGGTATGCGCCCAACGAATACACGTGCACACCCGAGGCTCTCTCACAATCGATCGAGCGCTCATACACTGCGCCTTGTGCATATATACAGTGTCGTGTTTGCGATATGCGCTCTCTCAAGCTAGACCGATGCAACGGTTGCTAGTTGCATGTATTCATATGCACTTTCGGGCTATCGTGCGCGAGATAGAAGGGGCACAAGAGTGCCCCGGGGCGGAAGAACGAGAGTGCAACGTTTCTGGTATCCAACAAAAGCTTCTTTAGAGACGACGAGACGAGAGCGCAACACTCTTCATGTTGCGTGTACATGAATTCGCGGCATTTTAAAAATGTTGGGGGGAAAAAAACCGCTCTCCGTGTTCAAAAGCCCAGATTCTTATCTGCGATATTGCGATTCTCCGACAGAGTTAATAATATGCCGTTGTCTTTCGTCAAATTGCGATTTAATTTTTTTTTTTTTTTATTCATCGATAAATATTGCACTTCGCAGAAATAATATTGAAATTTGCACCACGCGAATATTCGTCTCTACGAGAATATTTTTCAGTTTGCGTTTCTCAGTTTCTTGGAGATTTTCATCCGTGAGAACGTTTCTGAGCGAATACAGCGAGAACGTCTGTTCTCCGATGTAATGAAAACGTCTTTCTTCATGCACGTACGCGCGACATATGGGAAACGTGGTGTGCACATAAAATTAAAAAAAACAAAAAAAAAAAAGAAAGAAAGAAAAACGTAGCGCTGCCGGGTTTTTATTCAAACGAAAGAAACATTTATCCGTATCTGACATACGAATTCCGTGATTATTCTCGCGCTGCAATTGTCTATTTATTTCTCATTCATCTCAACATGTACCGCGCGTAATGTTGATATATTATTTATTCAACAGATTATCCGGAGAAGATACATCGGGTTAATTAAATTCTTTCAGTACGCGCGTTGTTGCGCGATAATTGAGATATATATGTTTCTTACATTCCGACGAGTGTGTTTCTCTCTATCTCTCTCTCTCTCTCTCGTGCGAGATATCCAAACGGAACTCCTGATCTAATCAATCTTGCATTTCTATCCGCCGCGGTACCCGCCACGTGTGAATATTTTATTTGCGTTGCAGAATTAAAGTCGGATGGCTGTACATGCAGCGAGGCTCGCGCGCACGGGCGCTGTGAAGCACGGAAATTACAGCGATGACGCTTCCAGTTTCGAGCTATGAGGAGCTTCTCATTCAGGTACGTCAGCTCACACACGAGACGATTCTCCTGCAACATCAATTGTCCTCCGACTTCTTCGACAACGCCGATCCGCCGGACGTGAATCACAATTTCTCCTACGTGCAGAAAAACTATGAGAAAGGTGAGCGCATTTACTTCGTCAATTTCAGGATTATTTGAATTAAAAACTAACAAAAAACAAACTTACGTGTGAGACAATCAACGTGTCAAATTGAGTTTTTATTGATTATTTCATTATCCATCGATAAATGAAAATACTCTGTTTTACATACAAATATAAAGAGGATACGTATGTAGATAAAGATAAAACCTTACCTACAAAGAGTCCATCGATTAATCATGTGGTTGAGTAGCTCTCGTTGGCAATACATCGATCTTGACTATATTTCTCAGTCGGACCTCGAGGTAACATATGACATCACAACTAGTGCATTGAACTCTCGTTGAACTTCGCGGCGTCCGCGCCAATACATATAGCCTTAACTTGCAAGGATGCAAATGAGCGCGCTCGACAAAAAGTCACACACACATATACACAAGCGATAATGCGAATTCGTGTTTGCTGCATTATTTATATCTTATTTGCGTCATAAAAATACCATTCGCACAAAGCGCCACGAAAAAAATAGCGCGATATGTACATCTGTAATAAAACCGAGATAGAACGTATAATTACGTGTACGAAATTGGAAATGTTCTTTCTGGAAAAAAATAACGTGGTCAAATCTCTCTTCCTAAAATCCTTTTATCTTCGGCTATTTCACGCGGACTATATCGAGCGTGCTATATCGCGAGCGATAGGACAGATTTATTTTCCGAAATCTCCGATAACGCCCGCGTTTATGTTCGTTTTTCCTCCGATGATGTTATCGACGAACATGGGGAATCGCGTCTGCAGAACCGGAATTAAGCTTTCACGGACGATTCCTGTGATCGCTGTGTCTGCCGAGAGTGGCATCTGGAGAGATTCGTAAGGCAGGCAACGGTTTGGACCGATGCCATCTAGATGCCAAAGCACTTCGCGTAGACGAAGGCGTGACACTTCGGAACGAAAGTTCACCGGCTCTCTTTTCGCTCGCCGTTTTCGAACTGTCACGGCCGATTCCTTGTCTACCTTGACGCGCGAGGGCTCGCCTGGCATTCGCCACGTCGTTATCCCTTTTGCGGTTTGCTAGAATCAATGTAACCGCGGAAATTCCATTTATCTCGTTCGACGTACTTTTTTGTCGTGATATTTTAAACGAGATTTTTTTTTAACAAACAAATGCAGTGAACATGTGAAATAAGTTAAAAATACTAGCAAATAACGTACACAATCTATGATCGTATTTGTAATTAAAATAAAATCGATAATTCATATAAGAGTGAGGAATAAAAAGAAATAGAATAAACAGCACTCTATCTTGGCGCTTCTAATAATAAATCATCAGGATTTTTTATAAAGTTTAAAGTTCACGTTATTATTATGTTTCACATTTTAATGTTAAAGCTGCTATTTACATCGCAAATATCATACATGCGTATCCTCGATTATTATCTTACGAGTTTATTTCGAATTTCGAGACCTCGGCAAATTTCATTTTACTCTCGACAACAAGCTTCAGTCGATTGTGCAACATTCCGCTTCTTTGCATGTTTGCACGCGAGGAACAAGTTGCGAAGTGACGGTGATCTATCAAAATTTCGAAATAAATTCGCGGAGATAGATCCGCGCGGAGATTTGCATGCGCGCGCGCGAGCGTTCGAGTATAAATTTCATCAGAAGAAAATCTCGCACGAAGTTTGCGATTCTCTCTAGAATCGAGCGCGCGATTTGTTTTCTTGGTCGACGATCGATTAAGATAGTCTCGCGACGAGATTACTCGAATATTATTTCAGGGAACTCGACACGCGCGTGTGATAAAAAGATTTTTCTTATCGTTTTTATGTTATTAATTGCATCGAGCGTCTTCAGAAAAGCGCACAAACGACGGATTTATTCAGCAAGTTGTCATTCACTTAAAGAAGATTTATCGCACGAGACTAAGGAATCTTCTTGGACGTATCATTTTGCGTTAAAGTTTTTTTCTCCAGTTAATCCAACCACATTCTTCTTCGTAAGTTTAGAGGATTAGATTTTTAACTTAACTTCTTTTCGTTCAATTCGATTGTGAAACTCGAAGACGTGTTTCTAGCGTAAGGTCTGTCCTCGGAGATTTACATACAATACGCAACAATAAAGCCAGAACATGAATACCAATTAAAAATATTTTTCTAATTAAATCGCTTGATCTTTTATTCCGCGTGCGTCGTATTTATTTAGGTTATATTTTTTTTTATCTCTCATAGAGAATTAAAAATGTTTTCCGATAATTTTTTATCATCTCACGGAATTATTTAATTCTTGCATATTTATTTCCTCTTCTCTTATTCTTGTCGCGAATTATAAATTTACTTTTCGAAAGTTTTCGAGGTCTGAACTGACAGACGCGCGTAGAGATACGTGCACGTATAATTATTTCGTTTTCTTGAAAATCTATACGACGTATGGGATTCCGATTCACGCGAGGCCGATAAAAGAAAGCAGCGCGAACCGCTTTTCTATACCTGCTGTTTTATCGGTTCTTCTCTTGCCACGAGTGGCTGCACACTCTGTATCTCATTCCTTCACGGTTTACTTTCTTCCCGCGGGCATATGGCTATTTTTGAGAAAGTCATCCAGCAGAGAGATGAACTACGAACGCGGAAGCCTGACGCACACACGGCGACGGAGAAACTGGGACTCTTCAATTTGCCCGTTAAGCAAAAAAAATCTCTTTTCTCTTTTCAGCTTTTATGTCTACCTTTGCCCGTACGAAGCGAACTAACAGGATCATCTGAACAAACTGTCATTCTGTTCAAACAAATCGGAAGGAACTAGTAGTGTAGTTTTTTTTTTTTTTTTTTGTTTTTATTTTATTAGTGACTTACAAACACATCACGCAGACACTGAACAATCTTGTTTCGTAAGGAACAAACTCGGCATGTATGTTATCTTTAGCATGCGATCTCGTGTTGCAGGGAATCTCCTGACCGATAACGTTATACGGCATTGCGATAAAACCCGGAAAATCGAGACAGGACAGAATCCCTTTGTTGAATGCAAGTGAGTAGCATCTTGAATCGCAATCTTCTATCAAATGTTGTTGTGCGTAAAACTGGCGTGTTGTAAATTTTACACGAGAGATGATGTAGAAAGGCAATTTGCATACGTTAGAAGTGTTTCTAACGTGTCCAATAAATAAATCACGCATAGATAAGCGAAATTCCGTACGTAGGAATATCTTTCGCGTTTGACAGCGGGAAATCCATAGCTCTCGTTATTTTCTCAAAGAGGCACCATCGCGCTCAGAAGAGCTATCGCGTTGACGGAAGCCGGAGAAAGCACCGCGCGCGCGCTTGTATGTAAGAGAGGAATTCCATTTGCGGAACGCGTAAGTGCACGTGACCGTCGTTGTCGTCATCGTCGTCGTCGTCGTCGTCGTCGTCGTCGCCGTCGCTTTTTATCTTTGCGCGACTATATATGAAATCGCGTCGAGCTCTTGCATCTCAGTCAGTTGCGCGTGCACTTTTGCGTGCGCTTCCTTTTTTATGCAAAGCATATACATGTTCAAAAAAAATGAGGTAAAAAATGAGGAAGCGCACAGTAGAATATTTCGTCTAGGGAAAGAGATTTTTATTTTAGAAATAATCTTTTTTTACAACTTTTTATGGAAACTAAAATTTTGCCTCAAGCATCTATTGCCTTGTTGTTAATAATAAAAATGGTATTTTATGAACTCAATCAATCAATTGCCAACGTATATTTCCGATCTATTAACGAACACTTTTCTCGAAGTATATTATTTATCGCGATGATGACTTGACGTAACTGATCTTGACGTAATTGCACTGTTGCAGCAGCTTGAGATTCCAGCCGCGATACTGTCACGATTTGGAATCCTCCGAGAGCAACCGATCGGGCGAGCTCACCAGCCGGCTTTTGGCCTGGCGAAGTCGCGACCGGCATCCGATAGCCCTGCAGGTAAGCAGCAGCGGTCTTGCACCTGATCGACGCGCGAATCTCTGCGCGTACCGGCTCGTTTTCGGCAGGTGGCTGTTTTATGTACCTACCTACTTCACCTGGCTAAAAATTCCGGTCGCGTGTACGCGACTGATTTATTCTTTTTTACCTTCGTTTTTCTTCCGCTCGTGGCTTCGCATACTAATGACCGGTTTTAATTCTAGTATCGAATATTGATTGATTATTTACGAGGAGCAATGGCGATGTTGTTAAAACTATTACGTTGTTTATTACGTTGTTTTAACTTCACACAATAGAAACCGATATTTATCACACTTAAGAAAAATTTATTCTCCATATTCATGGCGATTCATCGCTTTTTAATTTTCTCATACTTTCTCCATAAATAATTCGTTTTCGAAATTACACAGTAAAATGCGTTTCACGCTAAGCGCGCGGTGTAGTCCATGCGTCGTAAAAGCATATTAATGACCGTAATATGCTGAAGTGGCGAACAAGATAATACGTAGCATCCGTACTAATTCGTCTCAGTTCAACCTGCAACGCGGTTGCTTCTAATCTCTGCTTTATAGCTCGCGCAGTTACACACAGCGATTTACAGTTTATTTATATGTCGGCAATTTTTATTTAAAAAAATGCACCATGTTTTTTTTTTAAACTTTGTTACAAATATATTTCACATTCGAAGTTTTTGAACGACTATTTCCCGCTATGAGAGATAGATAAGAGCACAATGTTGGGCTGCGGCAAATTTATCTCTTCATTTGACAGCGGCGCTGCATTTTACGCATCATGCCCAAACATCCGGCCGCACAAATCCATCGCGTATTCAGCCTCGCACGTTCAAGGTCGTAGAGATTATGTACAACGCGCACTGCACACGTGGCTCTCCGCGCGGCGCACGCATTTTTTCCACCCCCTTCCCTCTCCATAGGGACCACCCTTCGCCACTGAGAGAGAAACCGGAGCATGATGAAACTGCCGGAGGGAAGGTGGAATTTAATTCGCAAGCATGCGCCGCGTCCGTGAGGGGGAAAATCATCGGTGGAGTTGCCGCTACCCCGCCGCCGCTGCCGCTCCCCGATGTTATTGATCAGGAACCCCCTTTCGTTTTCCCACCGAAATGGTTAAAATATATCGCACCGTGGGACACACGGCGGATTTGGCGCTCTTCCCCCGTTCCCTTTTGCGCGCGCGCAAAAATTCGCAACGCGTAACTAATTTATTGCGTTTGAGTATCTCGCGGAGAGATGCTTTACGATCGCAAAAAAAAGCGAATTGCTGGGAGGATTATTAATCGTGAAATGTTAGAAACAATTTACGCGACGGCTAAATAACGCGCGATGTAAATAACATCGCGCGAGCGATAGCGATCGAATCACCTGGTGGGAACATCCGAGCGGATGATATCTGTGAAATCTCTTTACGAGGATATAAAAAAATGATACAAAATATCCTTGTCCTCTTGTCCGTGTTTTAACATAAAAGCAAAATATCTTCTTGAGATATTTATATCTTTCTTTGCGTGATTTCGACATTAAAATCTCTAACTTTACTGCATTATTACGCCAATGCGGATTGATACAATCCACGTGTTTTTTAACTCGCGGCTATGAAATCCTGTACGTATCATAATGCGTACATATCATAATGCGGCTTTAAAATACATATCTGCTGCTACTTATCCTTCGCGCTCCCGTGCACGCGATATTATGCAGCAGTTTTTGCAATCGACCGACGACAGAAGCTTATTATTGACGATCCTATTGACTTGTTCGTAGAAGCGCGACTTATCGATCTCTCGCAAAAATTTAATCATTTTCGATTTTTGTGCGACACGTCGTTCTCACTAGATTCTTCGCACTTAAACGTCAATTAGAAAGCGCACGAGATTAGTCTATTTAATAGGAATAAGTTCCATCAAATGCATGATTGCTGAAGAGAGGAAGCGCGGTTTTCCTGATTATAGATGGAGACGCGCGAGGCGAGCCTCTCTTAGGCAAAAGATAGAAGTAGTGAAAGGAAGGACTTCGTTGATTAGATACACCGAAGGAAAGCGCGTTGATAATCATCTCGAATAAAGAAGAGAAGAGGAGCTCGGATAAAGAAGCGCGGTCGACCGGTTAAATTATTATCGTTATTTCTGACGATTTATTAAAGTGTTAGAGGCTGGAAATATATTTGCGATTACGTGACCATTGATTAGAACAATCGATATCTCGGCGCCGGAACGATCAATGTTTTTTTTTGTTCTGGCTATAGTGAAACAATTTTTCCAAAACTAACTTTGCTTAATTTTTTTAATATCAATATTTAACATCGTGTTCCATCCGAGTAAAAATACTCGAAGAAATTCGAGTAGAGAATGAAATCTTACGTGTGTGTGCATATATATACAATATATAGTAATGCTATTTCAAGCCATCGCAAATAATTCCTCATTAAATTGCATGAAGTCCGAGTCTCGGAGGACAATATTCCTCAGACAGAAAACGTAATAAGAAACACACAAGTCAAGATTTGTATTTACAGATATCGTATAGCTGTTCTTCGGTATATTTCCACCGAGACTCTGCTGACAAACAATTTATCATTGAATCCGTTCTCAAAACTTTTTTCAAAAGAAAAAATGAAGAATCGAAAAGAGAATAAACTTCTCGGGAGGTAAAGATCGCGCGGTACATCTCCTAATTGAATGAGGAAAAAAAAAAGAAAAGCTCGCATTGGAGAGAACGAGAGCGCAGAGACGAAGAACGACAAAGCCGATCCCGAAGAGACGGAAGCAAGAGCGAGAAAGAGAATCGAAGAGAAAGGAGGAGGATAGATCGGAGTGAGTCAGAGATGGCGTGCAGCAGCTCGACTCAGGCCGAGCCCAGCTGTTTCTCGATCCCCTAACCTACGCCAGTTTATTTCAAACACTAACACTACGCGGTCTTTCCGTTCTCGTGCAGCAGCAGCAGCAACTGCTGCTTATAAGCCTCCGCTCTGACGCCTGCGTTCTCTGCGTTAATTGCGCAGCTTCTGACTCTCTCGATGCGTTTCCGGCTGGTCCTGCACGAGGATAAATGTCGCCGGAAATCAAGTCTCTTCACGTCTTCCTGGACGAGCCGGTTGCGCGGTGAATCCAATGAATTATTTTGACATCTGCGAGGCGCATTCAAGTTGATCGCGCGTGATTTGGGTGAGTGTCGTGCCGCATCGTCTGTCGACGACGTTTTCTTCTCGATCGCTATGGTGTGGTGAGTCGCTCGCCGGGTTTCTTCTTTGTGCGTCCTAATTTCCGTGACGCGGAATTTTCCTCCCACAGACGATTTCCCTTTAATTACGCTCAACCGCTCTGCTGCGCGGATGTACTTACTTACGCGCGTGTTTCACTTCTGTACGTTCCATTTTTTTTTTTTTTTTTTTTTTTTTTTGAGAGCGTAAAGAGTCGCGCCGCTGTACATATCGCGATAAGAAATAGAAAGAGAATCGATTGATACGACGGAAGTACCGTAAAAGGTATCTTGTCGCACCGCGGAAAAAAAAAAAAGAATGAACATGTGCGCTGTCGCTCCGGTTGATCCGGGCGATTATATCTGGCGATCGAACGATCGATTATATTATATTTATGCGTCGAGAAAATGCGGCGATAACCAGCTTTCGAAGGAGACCGTACGTGGAAAAGCGTGACGCGCGTATGTTCGTTCGTGCGCGACACGCACGTGCGTTCGCAGTGTATTTGCGAAACGATTGACGCCGTGTGGGTCGCGCGCGGGCCGGCAGCTGCTGCATATAACTATAAATGGAACGCGCGACGGCGCATTGACACGTATATCACGTTGATAAATCGAAGTTGGGCGGAAGTGGGAGAGAAACGATCAAAATGTTTCGTGCACTTTGTCTGGATTTCCTCAAATATATATAGCTACGAAATTCGTCGGGAATGCGAAGTTCGTAACAAGCTACTTCCATAAAAATCTCGGAAAAACGCGCGTGCAGCACTTACGTCGAGAGACAATCAGATTAGATCTCTTTGTATTTCTCTTTTTTTTTTTTTTGAATGACTTCTGGCGTTGGTCGAATGCGCGCCGATAACGTCAAAAGTGGATGCTTAGAATACACGTATGAGCAATGCATACGCCAGTTATCGAAATGTAAAAAATATCGAAATATGAAGAGCGATTAAAAATCGCATGCGATATAAATGTTATTTAATTGCTTTTTGTTAATGTTGCTTGTTTTATAAATGTTGAGAGAAGTCAGAAAGAAATTTTCATGCTTTTTAAAAGTTACGAAGCATTATTTTTCCACGAGAACGACAACATTCGCGTTCCTCACGAGTGATCTTGAAGCTATTATAATTATATATATGTTCAAAATTGAAAGGTGCTCACAGAGCGATGCACCTGCGACGAGAGGAGCAGAAACGTAGCGCACGTGAGTAGGCGCCTCGGCTAATTGCACTCGCAAAAACTCGCATGATCCGGAGAGGACGAAGAAAGGAGGGAGAGGCGCCACGTCGAGGATACTTCGTGGTGCAACGACGACGATAACAGTCGACGGTAGCTGAAATGTCAGAGGGACATTTTGAAAATCTTTGGTTCGGCGCATGCGTCCCGTTGCACTCGACGTCCGATGGAGCGCGATGGTGCCGTCGTCGTTTCTAAGCTGCTGCAGCTAGAAGAAACGATTCGAGTGCGCGAGAAGATACACGCGCGGGGCTCCGACACAACGCCGATCATATTGTCAGAAATCCGCGAATCAGTGCCAATCAGAAGGATGACGTGAACAATCAGTGACAGTCATTCGTCGGTGCGTTGTCATCATCAGTGTCCCGTTGTCCAATTGTCCTTTCTCGTGGGAACACGAGAATCATCACATCTACTCTCATTTCAATCGATAAGCGAGTGAGATCTTTCCGGAGAGCGCCACCCGTTTAGAGAGTACATCAGCTGAAAAAGATCGTCATCATAGGTGCGATAATCTTCAATGCGCTTTTCGTGCTACGAATGCCGAGATTGGAGGCGGCGGATTATCTTTGAACGAGTGAATGTTCCATGAGACTGAAATGCCGGGTGAGAATCGTGAACAGCTCGGCGAGCCGAATCCTCGTAATCGAGGATTAACCGCGACGATGATTCCGCTTCCCCGCACCGGTCAGTTCGCGTCCGCCTCGCAGAATCAGAAGGTCGCGAAGACGGAAAAGAATCGGCTGAAGCTGATTATGGAGAGCCGCGGCACCGCCGACTTTGTCGAGAAGGAGCGAAGGATTGGCATGCGAGAGGACGAGACGTCGCAGGATAACTGGCGCGCCGTCCCACGATTTTCCGACGAATCCCGCAATTCGCATCGTGATGAAAAGGTGATTAAGCTAAAATCTAGGTGTCTCCTATAAAGGGGACGTGTAAACTAGGTCGTCGCCATTGAAGTGTCAGCTCTCAACAAACAATGGCTGTATCGATGTTTTTTTTTTTTTTTTTTTTTTTTTTTTTTTAATTAAAATAGAAGTATTCTTCATTGCGATCTAAGCGTGTTGTTTGTTTGAAATGGACCGCGCGACGGAGTATTCTCTCGAGCAATGTGAAATTCATACATGTACGCGCGCACTTGCCGCTCCGGACATTTGAGCAATTAGGATAATTTGAACGGACACAGATCTTCTTACGAACAAGACGCATCGCGACATCTCTCCCGAAGCGCCTAACCGGAAATTTACTTTCGTCATTCTCGCATCACCGATCAGCACGCTCTGTTTTCCCGTGTGTCTGCCTCTCGATATTCAACTCTCTCAAATTGCCTTCCCCCCCTGAAACACTCTCTCGTCAGATCTACCCCTTCGATCTTCGACACTGCAGAGATTTCATTATCCAATCACAAATAATTAACGCGACCTGTAGTTCGTTTCTTTGTGGTTATTTTTAATTTTCACAATATCTCGAAATCCGCGAATCTTGCGTAAATTTTAAACACGCGTGCAGACAATTGTCTTCGAGGATTTACCACATGACGCGGTTCCCTTTTTGTCACCCGATTTCCCACAATTGAAACTGAAAACCAATGCGGAGAAACAATGCGAGAGGCGCAATCGCGGCTGCGAAAAACCACCGTAATGTGGTTTGTCGCAGTTTTGACTTTCTTGAACGGATGCGATTATTCAACGCGGTCTTAGATTACGCGCAGAATGACAAGAAAGATACATTGAGGGAGCCCGCGCTCGTCGAGGCGCGGAGTTTATGCGCGTACACAAATTGTTTCGTGACTAAAATACACTTCCTCGCTTGGCCGTGTCAAAAATAAAATTCGTGGCCCACAGAAACTCTCCTCTCGTGACCCGTAACGATCCGACTCGTTGCGATGCGACAATTGTCGGTAGAGAAGAAATTAAATGACTGACGAAAAGGTGATGATATTCACCTCTTCGATGTCTCTTCTCTCTAAAAACTTTAAGTGTCGACTCTTTCGTCAAAAAAATTCGCGATACTCTTTCGACGATAATCGTTTATCATTTCCGATTGATAATGACGCGATACCATTTCTGGTTACTCGCGATGATGATTAATTACGTCGCGCGCACGAGCAATGTAACGAGCAATAACGATATAATAATTTCGAGACCGGTGAAATAATAGAGGGGAGCGCGCGGCGTCATCCGCCACAAAACCGGCTATCTGTTCGCCATGATCTCGCAATTGAGTGAGTCATTTCGCCAATTACGAGGTCATTAAATTGTCGGATCTCTGCCTCTCTTATAAACGGCTCTCTTATCTCGTGGACGCATCCACGTTGCCCCGTAACGGTGCGCGGTTCAATGAGTGAGACGAATTCCGTTTTACCTGACGAACAGCTTTTACAGCAAATCGCGGCCGCGAAGAGTTTCCGTCCGTCTGTCTGATGGACACAACTCGTGAACTTTTGTTTGCATAAACAAGTGCGTGTCTTGCAAGTTTACGGTTGTCGATTAACGAGCTCGCGGGAGAAAGGAAACAGCAACAGATATTACGGTGAAAGCTAAATAAGTCCTTCACCTTGTCCCATTAGTTTTACGTCCTGGCGGATTTAGCGAATCGTTCGACATTGTCATGCCTGATAGTCATGGAGCAAAGATCAATTTTTTCTTTTTTTTTTTTAATAATAAGAGAAACATAGAGCAACATCACGCTGAAACCACGCGCTGCGAGTTGGACGGAGAATATGTTGAGAGAGCGGTAAATTTATCGGCTTCGCACGCTCTTAATCGCTATTGGTACATATTCCTGTTAGTTTGATCTAAATAAGTTATCACCTCATGCCATCTCTCGGAAAATTGCCTCGCGGAATATCCAAGTGCCGGAGAAAACAGTGAAAGTGTTTTTGTATATGAATGTGAATAGCGAAGATGCGCGCGCACGGAGATCTTGTTTATTAACTTCAAGTATGATTACAATTATGAAACAAATTTATAAAGTTAATTAGATTTGATATTTTCGTTTCGATTTTTTCTGCGAACTTTTCCCTGCTGAGTTCGTGTAACGACTTGGAACTCCGTCTGTGAGATAAGAAAAACGCTATCGGTATATATCTAATCTTGGATTTTGATATATTCATGTCGATCCAAATTTTGTTTGACACGACACATAAATTGCATGGAAGATAAAACTATTTTTTAATTAGGTTTTTGATAATTAGGTAATTTAATATTCACAAATACTTATGTATTCTTCAAAATTTGTAAAAAATTTTGTTTCTCAGATAATTACATTCTTGCTTATCTAATAATAACATATTAATGTACACATTAAAGAGCGTGATTGCTATCACACATGTGTGTGTATGTGATCACTATATTTCTTTTATGAGTGTTTCACATTCTTTAACTATAGACTTCGTTGTAATTTCAAGGTTTCTTGCGACGCGGCAAAGTTCTTGGCATAGAATATATGATATTGTGATAAGACGCGATATTGCTCCTACGTAATTATGCCTGCCCCTATCCTAAGTAATCATATCGCAAGCAGCGCGCTGCTAATTAACGGTGCGACGAGCGCGATATGTAACTGCGCGTAATGCTGCGCTAAATGCATCACTTTGATTATCGTTATTTTACGATTTGTTTTATTTACGAAGAGAGTTTTTATTCTTTGCAAAATGTAAGTTGCGACGAGAAAGAATTCCTCATTACGGTGCGAATGATTTTTATTTTTAAATTAGAAAGTGTCGCATTTAATGCACATTATATACGCAACATGTTTAGAAAAACATTAGTACTTCCACACATTCGAACTCTCTTTTCATAATGATTTTAAGCATCATTGCGTTTGCTCGCTTTCACCGGCAGGTGAGGAGAAGAGATTATGATATATGCGAGCCAATCGAAAAATCCAACCGCGTTCCATTAAATCAAATCCACTCGCGAATAAAAACCTGTCAAGATTGAGTTGTTAATTAATGCATTTGATTTCGTCGAATAACGGGTTAGATATGATAACAACCGCTAATTTTCCTCCATTTCTGCTCGTTATTTTCTATCTTTACTGAATGCCGTACGCGATACTGCGCATTTTTATGCGGAACGTGTGTATTGAGACATTTTATATGTTCGTTTTTCATAACGAACCAGCCGACTGTGACATGTGCCGGCTACATCGGCATTTTCTGTATAAAAAAGTGTCAACAAACGCGCAGAATCATCTTCCTTTCAATTTATGAATCGCACGAGTTTATTATTCTCTCTCTCTCTCTCTCTCTCTCTCTCTCGGCCGTCGTCTCTTCAATATATTTCCTCTTTTTTCTCATAAAACACAGCAAACTATACATACCTACTCCGTTAATTGCTTCACATCTTTTCGTGATTCTGTTTTCTTTTTTTTCCGCTCTCTTGCATTCCGCCTTAATCAATTTTAATCTATTAATTCTATCCTTCTTTTTTTTAATTTTCGGAGTTTGCAAAACTTCGTTTAACCACCAGCTCATTATTTCCAGCACGAGATTTTCATTTCCGTGGCTGACACGCGCTCTTCTTTTTTTCTCGCTTCCAGGAGAACGCGGCCACCCGGCGGGGAGACAGATCGCATCCTCCGACGGAAGGTCGCGTGCCGTGCGGCGGCGTCGTCGGGGTGGAAGGCGTCGGTGGCGCGTGGGGCGTCCAGAGGAGACAATCGCGCGCGGTGGTGGAGACGGCGTCGCCGCCGCCCCTGACATCGCGCAGGCTGGAGTCGGCCGCTGACGCCGCAACAGCAGCAACGTCAGCGTCGTTCAACCCCGTCGTCGCAACTACGCAAAGATGTGCCGCTGCGAAGGGCGCCGTCGCCGATGTCGTCGCGTCGAGGCTGCCGCGAATCTACGCGGGTCCTCCTCTCGTTGTTGAGACCAGAAAAGAGGATGCCATGGAGCCGGAGGCCAAGGAAGAGGACGAGCGACGCTCGTCGACGACGCCGAGTCCCGAGGTAACGTTTCCGTACGATTGCTACTTCTTTTTCTTCTGCATTTGTGTATATACGAATCTGTGTGTATGTGCGGCAAATTGTTTGATGTATACATACATGTGAGAATATGTATGTCATATACCATATGTATACTTCGAGGAATTGATTCGCGTTGGTTAGAGTACGTGTTCTTCTCTAAATAAAAGTCGTTTTTTCTCAATTTGTCAGCGTTCGCTGCGGATCAATTCGAATTGTCTACTTGGACTTGCCATGTTTTGCGTGATATGTATTGCTTGTTGTGTTGCTCGATGCGAATATTGTTGTTGCGTCAGCAATACGCAATGATGAGAAAGTTAAAAAAAAAAACATTATATCTTGTTTAAAAATAGCAGCACTAGAAGAAAATGTTTTTCTGTTCGAGAGAAATTAATGAAATCTAAATTAATTATTTTAAACAGTTAAGTAAATTAGCAACAAAACACACATCTTTCAAAAATCCAACGTTTTGCCTATAAGATATTAAATCGTAAAATTTCTTCACTTATTTTTTTTCTTACGCGCTCAACTGTCACGCTTTAAAAATAACTTCGCTGTTGCGATAAAGCCCGGAAGAATCCCATAAAATCGTGACTTACCAAATCACACACGTCTTTCTACACGTTTATTTTTACGAAAGGAACACAACGATTGAGAACCGCTGATGTACGAATTGCCTTGTGCTCGTGGTTGCACGAGTATATACACACACCTTTACTAACGTACCCTGTATTGATTTTACGGAGCCCTCGTCCTGTCTCTCACACTCTCTCTTTCCGCTATTCTCTTCTCTCGTTCGTCCTCCCTCTTCACACATATATATTATATACATATATACACGCTTTTCTCCTCTCTTTCTCCTTGCACTTCCCGCATTTCGTTCCTTTCTCTTTCGCTGGTCCTCCTCTTTTGCCCTTTAAGTTGTCACCCTCCGCGATGCGACTTCACGCAGAATCGAGAATCTCTTTTCGTCGTCCGCACGTGTTGAAAATTTCAAGCTTCGAACGCGATGCGGCACGTACGTATCTCGTGTACATGTACATCACTTGACACAGAAAGAATTGATGATGTAGCGGATGTAAAATCTGCTCCGATCTTGCCTCCGTTCAAACCTTCTTTCGAGCATTAAACTAACATGATGATTAAGCAAGTCGTTTTTGTATTTTAAATAAAAATAACACTATTCAACATTTTAAAAAAATATTAATATAATATTGAACCTATTAATCTTTGAACCTATTAATCTTTATTCAATTCCAATACGCAAATTGACACGAGGAAATCTTTCATATTGCAGTTTTACGTGAGGAGGAGTAAGCGTTACAACGAGGATGGCAGCAGCGAGGAGGAAGCTAAGCACGATAGCACCTCGCTGCCTAACCACAAGTTGCCGTCTTCGTACCGTGGAACATGGCCCATCAGAAGAGACGTATGGGCTAATCAACAGATTGGCTTTCCGGCCCAGCAGAGCACATCACTCGCTGCGCACAATGTAAGTTGAACGATTATAACGGTTGTATTATATTGCGTGCCATCTCTCGTGCGCATATAGAGTGTCGTAATTTTTTTTTTTTTTTTTTTTTTTTTTTACGCGTCCTGATGTGGTTAAAAGAATATCCGGTGGTTTTGGTGGCCTCTGTGGTTTACAGATAGTTGATGCATATATGTATATAAATAGACAACATAATCAAACAATTGGAAAAAAGTCTGAAAGAGTCCGAAAGACGTTTGGAAGATCGAACGGCTTTTAGACACTTGTGTGTTGTCCCGAAAAATGTAAACGCAGCACGATAATGTATACACAGGACGTGGCTAGCGTGATGAGCTTCTCGTCATCGAACTCCACGGCTCTTGTTGAGAGCAGTTCCACGGAGTTGCCAGGTCACAGGAGGCTGGGCGCCAAGGTGGACGTAGTGTACAATCTGTTGGGCATGCTGGAGAAGAACGGCCAAGAAGATATGAGCACCACTTTGCTGTCCATGAGCACTTCTATCGATAGCTGCCTTGTGATGAGGCAGTCCGGATGTCTGCCACTGTTGGTGCAGCTGATTCACGCACCTAGACAGGATCCTGACACTCGGGATAGGGCTATGCAAGCATTGCGCAACGTGGTGCATGCGAAGAGTGACGAGAGAGCCGGTCGTCGGGAGGCGCGAGTGCTCCGGTTTCTGGAACAATTGAGGGACTATTGCCAGACTCTAAGAATATCGGTGGAGAGAGGTCAGCCTGCAAACGATCTTGAAAGGGCACATCCTGCTGCGACGATAGCCGCGCTCATGAAGCTTTCCTTCGACGAGGCTCATCGTCACGCCATGTGCCAACTAGGCGGCCTCCACGCAGTCGCCGAGCTCATCGAAATGGATCACTTGGCTCACGGCAGCGAGAGTGATGATCAGAACTGTATTACGTTGCGAAGATACGCGGGAATGGCATTGACAAATTTGACTTTTGGCGACGGCAACAACAAGGCGCTGCTCTGCTCCTTCAAGGAATTCATGAAAGCCTTAGTTTCGCAGTTGAGGAGTCCCAGTGACGACCTCAGACAAGTGACGGCAAGCGTTTTGAGAAATTTGTCTTGGCGTGCTGATAGCAATAGCAAGCAGACCTTGAGAGAAGTGGGAGCGGTGACGGGTTTGATGAAAGCCGCTATGGAAGGTCGCAAGGAATCTACTTTAAAATCGATACTGTCCGCTCTATGGAATCTATCAGCTCACTGTAGCACAAACAAAGTAGACATTTGCGCCGTAGACGGAGCGTTGGCATTTCTTGTGGACATGCTGAGCTATAAGGCGCCATCCAAGACGCTGGCGATAGTTGAAAACGCCGGTGGCATATTAAGAAACGTGTCCAGTCACGTGGCTGTGCGGGAAGACTATCGAGCCATCGTGAGAGAAAAAGGCTGCCTGCAGGTTCTTTTGCAGCAATTGAGATCGCCCAGCCTGACGGTGGTCAGCAACGCTTGCGGGGCGCTCTGGAATCTGTCTGCGCGGTGTCCTCAGGATCAACGTCTTCTCTGGGACTTAGGCGCTGTTCCGATGTTGCGCAGTCTTGTTCATTCCAAGCACAAGATGATCTCAATGGGTTCAAGCGCGGCTTTGAAGAATCTGCTCAGCGCCAGACCCGGTTGTAACAATCTCGTTCATTTAGATTCTACCGCTCGTGGACTTGGGTTGTCGACTCTGCCGAGTCTGATCGCCCGCAGGCAACGTGCGTTGGAACAAGAGATCGATCAGAACCTGGCCGAGACGTGCGACAACATCGAGCCGAGCACGTCGCCAACCAACAAGGACGACAAGTTTACATTCAAGCTCGATCACAGTTTTCTTGGCATCAACGCGCAAAGTCTACGTACTTATCAACTGCACAATCAACCCAGCACGTCTGGCGTTAAGTGCAACGGAGTCGCCAGAAGTGAGAGCAGAGACTCCATGCGTTCTGTGACTAGCACGCATTCCGATACCATGTTTGAGCGGGTAAATCGACACGTGCTGAACAATATGTCACCAACTGATTTGCAGATCAAACAACAATCTTCGTCGCTGCATTCCGCGGTTGGATTTGATAACGGTGACAGTCACGTGAAAGCAATATCTTCCGAGAGGAAATACACCTTGCGCTACAAGAACGCTATACCTGAACGACTGAGAACTTCCGACGGAAGTTTCGACGTGAATCAGATGAGATACACAAATTCTACCATATCATGGGCCACAGTACCCAATCAGGAATCTTCTCAGACGTCCTTGCACTCTTCCATGGAGAACAATATGTCTCTGATCGATCAAAGCGTATCGTCCAAAACTGGTAGCGAGACGAGCGTTTCTGAGGAAGCTGAAGCGACTGTTTGCGCAAAACCTGATTATCGGCGAGCAACCGCGAAAACGACTATCGACAGTTCGAAGCCAGTTTCCTTCTTGTCCAATGTTTCTGCCAACAAAGAAAACGCGAGTTTCAGCAAAACATTGAACAACATTCAGAAAGCGATATCGCCTACGATTGTTCGCGGTACAAATAGCAATTTATTCGGCGATTATGCCGAGACGGATTTAGATCAACCGACCGATTACAGTCTGCGCTACGGCGAGCAAACTATAGACGACGAGAAACAGCATTCCGGTTTCTTCTCGGGCAACGATCAAGGACTTCTGCACGAGGACACAATCAGGACTTACTACACAGAAGGAACGCCGCGCGGAACGTCCTTAAACTCGTCCAGAGCCACTTCCGCTTCCGATTTGCAGGACGACAGTCGTATAAGGAGCTTGTCGAAAAAGTTGCCTGAGCGATACAAAGCGAGGCACGCGGAGGACACCGGTGAATGCAAAGCGTTATCCTTGACGGACGTGCCAAAACTAAACAACTTTATCGAGTCGGAAACAGAGTTGAATTTACGAGGTGTGACGCATCTCACTGGCGACGTTAGCGCAAATCGGTCCTTACCATATCTCGAGGGAAATTTAAGTCAGAAGGTGAAAAGTGTTCCACAAGATGCGACAGTTCAAAATCATTCAAGGTATTTTTATATTCTTTAAAAATAATTTATATGACGTATTTGTTTTTCTAAACAATATTATTGTAATATTTGCGTAGCGTAAGAACAACGCCAATTTCAATGGTATTGGAAAGCTCTGAGTTTAACGACGACGGAGAGACCAGTTCTGGAATGATTAATCTAGGTAAATTATGACGTTTAAATTTGGTTTAAATAATCTTATAAACGTATCTTATTTACTCTTGCAATTCTACTGTAAACATTTGTAGACTCTAAATCTGACAACTGCAAAGTAAACAAAGACTTGCCGTCAAGTGACATTGAGTTCACATCCGGCAATGCTGGTTTGAAAACATCCAGTAACGATTCAGGATGTAAGTAAGCGTAATATTGTGAAACCGTAGAGAATAATCTGTAACGTATCTCGATAAACAGAAAATAATCTTTTCGATTATATTCAGATCAAATCAGTGACGGGGATGAGGACGACGAGGATCTACTAGCTGCTTGTATTAACATTGGAATGCAAAATAATAGGTAAAATAATGAGATGTAATAATAATTTTATTGCAGAAATTGTTATAAATTAATTATTTCCTACTTCTTTTAATCTCTCTTAAAATTATTTAATTTTGTAGGCACAGACATTCCTTCATAGGGAATAACCTCGAAAAGATGCCTCGATCGGAAAGCAATTTGACTCGATATCAAACTAGTCTTGCTTTGGATCAAGTCGAGCGTAATGAAAATTTAGAGTCTGACCATTTATCATTCAATATAAAATACGCAGAGTCCTGTGAAATTACAACTGACGATGTTTTATTAGAGAAAAATGAAGAAGATAAAAAAACTAATAATGAAAAAATATTCAAACAGAACATTCAAATGAAAACAACTAAAGTAAGATTTATTTTATTTTGACTTTTTAATGTATTAAGTTTTTATGTTGATACATATGTGTGTATTTTAATATGCGATGCTTTTTCTCAGGTAACATCAAACACAAACAACAAAAGCGCGCGTGATATTAAAGAATCAAATGACATTTCAGTCACAACTAAAGTAAATAACGATAATTCTAATAATTTCTCGAAAGAATCGAAGCCAAAATTGCAAAACTTTGACGCGTCATCGAATACAAATTCGTCCAACGATCTTACAAATGACGGGAGCAGCGTGGATCAAAAAGAATCTGTTGTACGAATGGATGAAGCGATGACCGATGATCAGATCGCGGACAATTCATCTATGAAGCAGTCATTTACAAAAGATTCCGAGAGTAGCGAATCAATCGACTCGGTCGAGCAGTCTGAACACGCACTACTGGAACTGTGTATCCAACCTGGCATAAAATCCGAAGGCAATGTTGCTCTTAATCAGAGTAATGCAGATTACGTTAAATCGCAGCTGGAGTTGTACAACAAACAAATGGATTTCATAAAAGGAAAAAGCATCCAGGAAATAACTGAAATTGATGGCAACACGTGTAATAAACCAGAACCCGTTTACGATATTGTGCGAACTTCGGATGTTCTGCATCGCGACAGCGCGGAGAAACACACAAAGGAAGAAACTTACAGACGGCAAAGAGATCCGGACGCTATGATCGCTTCGTTGGATCGACTTACGGCAACGTTGGTTCAGCAGACCGAAGCAATACGCGAACGAGATTCTGGTGCGATGAAGCAGAGTCTGACGTGTGACACATGGAACGAGGACTCTCCCAACGATGTTTCCTTTCCTAGTATCAGCATGAGTGCTCCATTGGCCGCTTCATTCAACAGCGACGCGCAGGAAGATCGTAGCAATATGTCTGAAAACATCGAACAGGTTGAGAACAACGAGCAGACCAACATGACAGAATCCAAGATCATTCAGCGCGAAGCTATCAAGCTGGCAGAAGCGGTGGACGCCGAGGCAAACAATCAGAACGAGCTCGAGACGACGAGTCTGACGTCCATCGATCTCGAAGCAATCAAACCACCGTCCACGATGGGAAGTTTGCTGTCGTTGACGGCGAGCTATGCCGGCACGGCCGACAATAACGAGATGTTTATCAACCGGGACAGATGTTACTCTACGTCGTTGCCGCCAGTACCGGGAAAGACTTCCACCGATCCTCGTAATGTGCGGAAGAAATCTTTGCCACTCGGCATGGTGGCCAAACGAGCCTTGGGCCAGGGTCAGAATCACACGGCTAGTCTTGAGAACCTGCTGAACGAATGCACCAGTTCTCATTTGGAGAACGTCAAACCGCCATCAATGATGGACGAATTGCCGGACGTGGGCGATATGGAGAACAGTATGCTGAGCGTAGCTAGTATTACGTCGGAAATTGCGGATTCGAAGGAGCAGGACTCGCACAGTTTGACCGGCAGCGACCCAGCTGTCTTCGAGATGTTGAAACCGGTCGCCAACGTGCTGTCGATGACGTGCATGCGTTACGTCGAGAACAGCGCGAATAACAGCCTGAGCGAATGTCTGGAGAACATCAACCCACCGTCCTTGTTCAACGAAGTGACCGAGATGGACGAGTCCACCATGGAGGCAAACAGCGATACCATGTGTAGCGACACTCTGTGCATAGAAACGGATCTGCACTCAGACGAAGTAATACATTCGATCATGGCGGAGGTAATTGACGAGGCTGAAAACGACACCGACGAAGCGGTCACGCCAATTTCGTCCGAATACTGCAGTTCGGCAGACTCGACGCCAAAGAGACGTCATCCGAAAACGTTAACTCCGAAGCAGAAGCGGAACTTGACGAAGGAACGATACAGGACGTACACTATTGCCGCAGAAATGGTCAAGAAGGAGGAGGAGGAACGTCGGAAGAAGGATGGTAATGCCGACGAGAGCGATAAAATTCCACGTGGAAAATGTTCTCCCTTCTCAAAACTAACGCCGAAGCAACGTAGACAAGAGAATAGAGCGAGGTTTCAAACGCAGGTACTGGAAAATCCTTTCTCGGATCTAAACGCGGCTCAAACTAAGGAGGAAGCGCAGAAAGAAGTCGCTCAAAATTCTGTCGAGAGGAAGCAGGAATCCGCATCTCCCATTAAGTCCGCGATTCCCACGCTGACGAAGTTGCCCGTGTGCCGAGCGTTGAGGAGGAAACGCGATTCTCAGGAAAATAAGGAAAGATATCGCACAAGAACGCTGAACGATTCGGAAGCCGTGTTCAAAGAGATCGAGCATAATCCCGCATCGAGCACGAGCGCTGCAGAAGAAGCGCAAGCGAATGTGCAAGGTTATGCGCGAGAAGACATCCAGTTTATGTTGGAACAAAACGCCACCTTGCTGTTTAACACACTAAACGGATCGAGCAAAGCTAACGATTTCACTGGAAACGACATTTTGCGGAACGAGACCGCAGCGTCGAACGACTCGGAACTCGATCGCAATTTGAGAATGCGTTTTATGAACGGGCTCTCGAAAAAACTGATGAACACCCAACAAGCCGACAACGCACAAACTCCAACAACACATATTGACGATGAAGAGATTCGAATCGAACATGTGGAAGTCGAAGACACGAACTTCGGAGATCTGATTGAATCGGATAGCGACGAGGAGTTGTCTAACTGCGCCGATGAGGAACAGGAACCGAGGGAGACGAAGAGGCCGCGGATAATCAAGCCGGGTATGCCGGGTCGTGATCCGAGCGTCGATTCCAACGCGACAGATAAATCCGAGCCAGGAAGTCCGAAAGCTATTCGGGGACGAAGAAAGGCGCTCTATTCGAATCCGATCACGCGAAAGCCGACTCCTCAATCGTCGCCGTTGAAGCAAGTAAACTCTGTCAGTGGAATACCAATAGGTCGCAGCAATACGTCGCCCATTGTTAGAGCTACTAGGGCCACTACTTTGAGACAGAATAATAACGGTCCGTCGACCGCTACGAAAGACTCTTCGAAATCTAACACGAGCCCGAAGAGAACTCCGCCTACTATTGCGGACGCAGATAAGAAAACGCGAAATGCGACGGTCATGTCCAAGAGAGCCTCCGTTCCCCAGAAAGGATCCTCCTTAACGTTCACCAAATCCGCTAAGCGTCACAGCACACCTCCGGCATGCTCGTCAAACTATCAAACCGAGAGTAAACCACCTGAGCTTCCGATTAAGCCATTGGAACGTCAAGGAACCTTCACGAAAGATGAGCCGGAAGTGGAAAACGCACCGACGGTACGTTCCGCTTCTGCTTCTCCGATAAAAACGAAGATCGCGAAACCGATAAGAACCGCTTCGGCGAAAGTATATCCGGTAACAACGGCGACAACAAAATCTAAGATTTCTGTGAAAGCGCATCAGGCGAATCAACCGAAGGCCAACAGCTCCGAAAAGATGCAACCACCAAAAGGATTAATGGCGCCGAAGAAAATGTCTCCTGGAAAAATTGCCGTGCCAGCAAAAATTCTCAACGCGTCTCAAACCGACAAGACTTTTCGGAAGGTCGGTCCTCTCGGACAACGATCCAACAGCAACTCCAGCATAGTTTCCAATTCGTCCGTTAGCGTGCAGAATCGCAAGCTGGCGAAGGAGGCGACAAGCAAGATCGCGAGTCTCTGGAAGAAGGTCGAGGAAAACAAGAACAAGCAGCGATTCGAGAAACCGGACACCAGGCAATGGATAAGGCCGGCCAATAGCGCGACTGAAGTGGACGCCGTTACACCCGGTGGCGCATTTAGTACATCACCGACGTACAAGCTATTCCGCAGTTCCACGTTCGAGGGAATCTCCCAGGAAGACAGTAGCGGTGGCGAGACATCGCCTTACAAGTCCAAGTCCAAACAACCTTCGGTTTTAGGTACGCAAGCCGGATCCGCCGGTATGAAGTACAGGAACTCTTGCGATCTGACGGGAATGAGCGCCAACGAGGCGCCTTGCAAGATTCCGGTGAAATCCTCCGGCGAGTCGTATAAGAGGCAGACGACGCAGCTTGGTGACATCCTGGTGACCATGAGGAAGCAACAAAGCGACGAGTTCGCGGACACCGATCCCGCCAAAAGGATATCCAGGTTGAACTCCTTCATCCGAGTAGATGAAACAACAGCGGAGAACGGCTGCAGCGCCAACGGCGTTCGCGCTCCAGCCTCGGCGATCGTGCCACCCTTCAACTACAATCCGAAGCCAGACATTCCATCGCAGATGGCCGTAGCTAGATCGAGCGAGGGTAAATTTGAAGTGGCGGATTATCACGCGGAAACGGGATCCGCCAGGGTGACATCGGTATAGAGAGAAACGAACCCTAAACGGGAGCGCGTAAAGTTCTTGTAATAATCGCCTTCTCTTCGTTCCAGGCTAGTCATTGTACATTTGCTTGCTATATATGTTCGTCTACTATTACATTCGTCACATGTGATACGCATTACAAGTATATAATTTTAATCGTTTCTTTTTCTTCTTTTTTTTTTCACATCTTTCTCTCGCGTTATAAAAATACGTGTTCGCGTTATAAGCGCCCACGCAGATCCTTCGACATTTTATCCGAGATAAGAAATAGTTGAACGCATGATAAATATCCATACATTAAATATTGTACGCATTACAAAATGCCAATCTCTTTTACTAATAACGGCATTCAAAAACCATGTGAAATATTAATAGCGAGAAAAAACCAAATCTCAAGACCATTCCTGTCCATTTTGTGTCTGTTGTATATAATATACATGGATGATATATAGAAATAATTCTGAGATTGAAAGAGAACCAGTTGAAAAATCCATAGTGCATAGCGGTGATTCTGATCGATTATTTATTTAATTTTGTATATACATGGAAGACATGAGTGAAGAATGTAGAAAGTTTTAGTAGTACGTGTTTAAATCTATATATGTACGATGTGTAACGCATAATTTGCGTCCAGTGATTATTACCGGTCGCTGACGCGTCTTCGTACTTGAAGGAGAAAAAAAAAGAAACGTGGAGAGAACGCGGCGCGCGATATGTATTTTGTTTCTCTATCATAACGTATTAACTTCATACAATCTCTCTCTCAAACAGATAAAAAAGTCTAATTACTTTTTGAAGACTGAATAAGAGTAAGGGCGATGATGATGATCTGGAATAAGCTCGGGTATCTTCGATCGAAAGCTAATCGTAATGAAGTAGTACCGTTTGTATCGATTGTGAATGTAGAGCGGTCTAAATAGTTCGTTATAAAAACAAAACACACAAAAAAAAAACCAAATAGCATTACAATAACAGAACAAAAAAACTTTTGTAAATATTACTTTTAAGTTTCTAGTCCACAAGCAATTTAATTCTTTTATTTTCGTCACAGCATCTGAGAAATTCGGTTTTTTTTTTGCTTGTGAATGTCTATATTAAAAGTGACTTTTTTGTTTATTCGGATGTAATATCATTCAAAAAAGGTGTACAGATCAGTGAGATTTTATTCATAGATCTTAAATCAAAATACTACGTAAGCTGTTTAATGTTATTTTTGTATTTTATTGGGAAGACTTTGGGAGATCTGCAGAGTGTGGATTAAGAGATATTTTTTAAATTTTCTCTTGTCATGTCAAGTTTCCTTCTTTGAGAATCATTATCGAACTCTCATCGAAAGAAGATTGCCTGGCATGTGAGAATAAAAATTTATTATATTTAGTGTAGTTGAAAAGTGTTTCTTTCATAAGCATCGTTTTATATACCCTGTTCCAGTTCGAGTTAATTAGATTTAACCCCGCCAACTTGGAACCATATCAGGGTACTTTTTTACATTGTGTTCCTTAAAATATAGATTTGGTCTGTACACCACATACATATATATATTTTTGTAATCATTCTTTTTTTCTAACATTATTCTTTCACTCCGCGTTCTAGATTTTAAGAGAATATGATTTTTGTCAAGCAATATCGTGTTTTAAATTCACAAGATATCTCTTCATATAATTTGTACGTTATTACTTGCAGTACAATAAAATTTATATAGCTAAGAATCTCCTTTTTATTGTAATCTAAACAAACTCGAAACAAGCATGTCTTGATCGTAAATACTGAAAAGGAAATATAAGACGCCTGTATTATATAAATATTTATTGTTTTAGTACAATTACGTATCGTAC
Organism: Pseudomyrmex concolor; assembly: GCA_014839585.1. Taxonomy (NCBI): domain Eukaryota; kingdom Metazoa; phylum Arthropoda; class Insecta; order Hymenoptera; family Formicidae; genus Pseudomyrmex; species Pseudomyrmex concolor. The sequence goes on along the minus strand of QVOB01028737.1, from coordinate 784 downwards.
ATCGGACATTCGTACAAATTGATAGATTTGTCCTCGGACACTGACGTTATTATGTTATTTCGAAGTGGATTATATTTTACCGCCCATACCTACATAATATAATAACTTGTATCTATGAAAATCTTTAAACATTATATATTAACACTACATAACTTGATCTGAAACTTATTTAAAAGACATACCTGATCTTTATGTTCGTTGAATGTATGCAAACATTGTCTTTGCGCTAATTCCCAAACCTTGACTGTATGATCGGAACTGCTCGATGCAAACTGCTGTCCATCTGGTGAGAAAGCCACTCCGAGTACCCAAGAAGCATGTCCTGACATTGTTCCTGCTAGATTTGCATCTTTGCTAAATAAAAAAAAAAAAAGAAAAAAAAACAATATTTACAGTTGTTGTTAGTGTAGTTTATGTATTTGCACTGTCTTAAATTTTACTCACACATCATACAACTTCATGTGTCCGTCATCAGATGCTGTGAGCAGCAATTGAGAATCCGGTGAGAAACACAGAGATCTGATAGGCATTGCGTGACCTGAATAATAACAAAATTTATATAAGAAAAATAGAATATATATATACTATTCTTGATTATAATAATCTTTACATATTGAAACCTACCTTCTAGTGTACGCAATACTTTTCCATACGCAACATCAAAAATATTAATAATTCCGTCTATTGCACCACTTGCAATATATTTACCATCAGGACTCTGAAATAAAGCTCTTTGATACAAAATTATATAAAATTATAAACACATTATTAAAATTATAAACAA
>QVOB01028736.1:0-19797 GCA_014839585.1 Pseudomyrmex concolor | reverse complement strand
TTACGCTTTTATAAACTGTAATTCTCTGTAATTCTCTTCAAAAACATTGAAAAATCAACTTTTGTTGTACGTGTGTGTGTGTCAAAGAGTAGTTTATCTTAATTTAAATTTTGTGCGAGATACAAAATAATTTAAAAACTTATTTAAATGCATAATGAATCTGATCAAAGAGAAGACTGACAAGACTGAGAGCGGCTACATAGTTCAGAAAAGAACCATAGACGTGCGTACGTATCGACAAACCGCTCGTGAACATGGCTACGTAGTTGCTAATGTACACTACCGTGGACATTGCGCTGACTTACGGGCCGGGAAAACAATTACACATTTTCTTATGGGCCTGGCCGCTCTCAGGCTTCTCTCTGCTACCTGCTAATAGTAACCAACCACTGTCCACTGAGCCAACTCGCACCAATACCAATACTTAATAATAACCAAACTTTAGTGTTTGAGATACACGTGTTTATTATATATTTTTATAAACATAACTTTTAATGAATATATAAAAAAAACAATAGAAAATATGTTAACAACAAAAGTATTTTTTAGAAGAACAAAAGGGGGAAATATATTTAAGGTAAACCTGTTGATTATGTTATAACTTTGTATATACATTTATACGTATGTTCTAATTTTATATGCATTTATATGCATCATAAACCAATATTTACATAGTTTATTTAAGATCATTTTAAGTTTATCATAAAATGCTGTATGTTTTATCTGGTAACTTTAGAGTAAACTTAGATAAACTTGATCTTTAATATAAAATATCCAGCTATGAATATTGATTGAAAAGGTTTTACATATAAATATATGGTTATTAACTTATAATTATACACATGCTATTATTTCTTCAAAACTTATGTTAAGTTCTGTAAATTTTATTTATTAGACTATCAGAGAACATTATCTGAGAGATGATATTTACTGTGGTTTTAAATCATGTGTGAAATGTAAGACAAGGCCTCTAGATATGATATTAGATGAAGAAGAGACTGATATAAAGTCTTCTTTAATTCAAGGTTCATATTTACTTGTACTTGATACAAATATAATTCTGGATCAAGTAAGTACTTATATATAAGCTGATATTGATAGTCTAAATTATATTTAAAATCATCTTAAGTTTATCTGAAGATACTGTATAGGTTCATTAGCTATAGAGCATCTGAAGAATTTAAGACAAACTTAAATATAAGATCCAACTATAAATATCTAATGCACATCTTATAATTGTTTTTTATATTGAACACTAGTTTTTTCTGTTGGGTTATGTAAACAATTTAAATGTTGATTTCCAGATAGATGTATTGGAAGAAGATGTTATCACTAATGTAATTATTTTACAAACTGTATTAGAAGAAGTTCGGCATAGAAGTTCTGCTGTATATAAAAAGTTGAAGAACATTATAGGAGATCCAAAACGAAAGTTTTTTGTGTTTATTAATGAACATCATCGGTATGTGCAATGTGTATGTGCTATTACTCAAAAGAAAATAACAGTAGAACCTCATTGTTAGCAGCCTGTTGTGTCACATACTTCCTGTTACTATCTGTAAACTTCTATTTATTTTTTAATATTCTATTTAACTTTGTTTTTTATCATTTCATTTAATACGCACTTGTCATTAAATTACATGAGTAGAATGAAAATAGTTAGATTATTAGACTATTTTTAACAAATAGGGATGGCCAGAGAAATAGTGACAATAGAGACTGTTTTCTAAAGGATCTGTTTTAGCAGAGTTGACAATAAGGAGGTTCTATTTGTATTTGATTTGTGTTTTTTTATTTTATATCAAGCAAGCTAATTTTCCAAAGAAATATTTTACATATTTCATATTAACAAAAAAATGTTTTATTATTTTATATATATTATTTCTCATCAGGCAAACTTATATTGAAAGAGAACCAGGAGAAAAGATAAATGACCGTAACGACAGAGTGATACGAGTTTCAGTTAAGTGGTACAATAGTCATTTGAACTCTAATGGGTGCAACATTGCAATTGTTTTGCTAACAGATGATGCAGAAAATAAAAGACATGCAACCGAAGATGGAATATTTGTTTTATCAAGTAAGATATGTCACATGCATAAGTCTCAATTGAGCTGTTTTATATTGGTTTTTTATAGGTAAATCAAGATAAAAATGATATTTTTTTTACAGTGAAAGATTATATTGCATCGTTGGAAAATTCAAGTTATTTACTGGACAAAATATGCAAACGTTCTTATACCTTAGATACTCAAAGTCCGGATTTGTTTCCTTGTCATCTGACACCTGCAGAAGTGCACAGTGGCATATCATCCGGCAAGTTGTTACAAGGTACATTCTTAGCTTCGAGAGAAAATTTTCTCGAGGGGAATGTAAACGTTGAGGGAAGAGACAAGCCTGTAAGATTTATATAACTACTATTTAATATGTTTAAATGTTGTATTATATATTGAATATATAATAATATTGCATGTGTATTAATATTGCATGTATATTAATATATATTTTAAGAAAAATTTTAGGAAGAGTCATTAAAAAATTCTTTTTTAGATATTTGTGCAAGGACGAACCAATCTTAACAGAGCGGTTGATGGTGATACAGTTGCGGTTGAGATCTTGCCTGACGATCAGTGGTCATCACCTAGTGAAATTGTTCTGCAAGACAAAGAAGAAGCAGATGTTGATGATGTTACAGAAGATGAGAGAGTGCTCTCTAAAGAGAGTTCATCAAAAATGGAAGATAAAATGCCGACAGGCAAAATTGTTGGCATTATTAGACGAAAATGGAGACAATATTGTGGAATATTAAAACCGAGTGCAATCAAAGGAGTAAAATATTTATTATACTTTATTAACCTTTAGACGACCGCAAAATCCTTTTGTGACTTCTTAGAGATTTTGCGCAACGTTATTAATATATATTAATTTACATGAATTTTTGACACTATTTCAATGAAAAAATACCGGCCATCTAAAGGTTAAATTAATTTTTTTTATCTATTATGTATTTTTATCTTCTTTTTTTTTTTTTGTTTATTTATTACATAGAATGTAAGACATCTATTTGTGCCGGCTGAGAGAAAAATTCCTAAAATAAGAATAGAAACCAGACAAGCCGAAATATTGAGCAAGCAAAGAATTATTGTTGCACTGGACTCATGGCCACGCAACTCGAGATACCCGCTTGGTCATTTTGTACGAGCACTTGGTAATATAGGTGATAAAGAGGCAGAAAATGAAGTATTACTTTTAGAACATGATGTTCCGCACAGCCGTTTCTCTGATGCTGTTCTTAGCTTTCTTCCAAAGCTACCATGGATAATCACAGAAGCGGTAAATATGTAAACTTTATTTAAAGAATTACTGAGTAATTGAATTATATGTATAGTAACTAGTACAAAATCGAATTCAGTCATATAATTATGCAAATAATATAATTTTGTGTCAAATAAAATAAATAATTACTTAATACATCGTTATCTATAGGATATTGCACAGAGAGAAGATCTTCGACATCTAAATATCTGTTCCGTGGATCCACCAGGCTGCACTGATATCGACGATGCATTACATTGCAGAAAGTTACCAGACGGCAATTTCGAAGTTGGCGTGCATATAGCAGACGTGTCTCATTTTATAAGACCAGGAACTGCATTGGACAAAGAAGCAGCTTTACGTGCTACCACTGTATATCTCGTTGATAAGCGAATCGATATGGTTCCAGGTAAAATAACAACACTTTGTTTAAATAATATTTTAAATAGTTGTGCCATTTTAGATATGCCATATCAAATGTTTCTTATTTTAGAGTTACTCAGTTCCAATCTTTGTTCCTTGCGAGGTAAGGAAGAAAGATTTGCATTTTCTTGCATATGGGAACTTAATCCTTATGCAAATATAATCAGCACAAAATTCTGCAAATCTATAATCTGTTCGCGTCAAGCTATGACATATGAAGAAGCTCAATTAAAAATTGATGACGCCACACAACAAGATGCTATTGCAGTATCATTAAGAGAATTAAATAAATTAGCAAAAACATTGAAAAAAAAACGCTTCGAAAATGGGTATGTGTTCATTCTGACTATATAATGTTAAATTAAATCATATAATGCAAATTTTATTTTTTTAATTTAGTTTTTATATTACATAATTATAGAAACTTTTGTTATATACATAAATTGTCTTATACATATATATGTTATATAGAGAACATTTGTGTTATATATGTGATTATTTTTATATGAAAAAAATAGCTTAGAGTTTGGCAAAATATTTTATTAAATTTCTTTGGCAGAGCCTTAAGTTTAGCATCACCAGAAATACGTTTCCAAGTAGATAGCGAAACGCATGATCCTATTGACGTAGAGGCAAAGAAACTAAGAGAAACTAATTCTATGGTTGAGGAATTTATGTTGCTCGCAAATATAAGTGTTGCTCAAAAAATAGTGACAGAATTTCCAGAATGTGCCATGCTAAGAAGACATCCTGAACCACCACAAAGTAATTTTGAACCATTGATTAAGGCTGCAAAAAATCAGGTATATTATTACACTCAGTTCTTTTAATTTAGAATTATTATTTCGAAGAATTAGTGCTTTTATGTATTTATCGTTATAATAGCGACGATTATAATACTTTATAATACTGTGTATTATAGGGTTTTATTATTAATACAAATAGTGGTAAAGAGCTGGCGCAATCATTAAATGAAGCCAATAAAGAATCGAATCCTTATTTTAATACAATGTTGAGAATATTAGCTACACGATGTATGATGCAAGCAGTATATTTTATAAGTGGTATGCATCAACCAGAAGAATTCAAACATTATGGATTGGCTTGTCCTATTTATACGCATTTCACATCTCCCATTCGAAGGTAAATTGTATGAACGTTATGAAGAAATATTATTTCATAATTATTTCCTAACGGGTCTTTCTATTATTATATCTTATGATTTTATAGATATGCGGATATAATTGTGCATCGATTATTAGCCGTATGTATAAGTGCTGATGCAACTTATCCTGAATTACTGGATAAAAAAAAAAACCATTTGCTATGTCAAAACTTAAATTATCGGAATCGAATGGCACAATATGCTGGTCGAGCCTCAGTCGCACTTCATACACATGTTCGATATTATTTTATTATAAAATATTTTATATTAATTGTTTTTTCTAGTAAACACTATATTATATTATATTTGACTGTATTTGATGCTTTCGCAACACTTGTATATTTAATGTTATTACAAAAACTTGAGTTTTTTTTTAACAATTTATGTCTTGTCTTTTCAGCTGTATTTTCGTGATAAAGTTCAAGACGAAGAAGGATACATTCTTTTTGTACGAAAAAATGCTTTACAAATACTCATACCAAAGTATGGTTTAGAAGGGACGTTATATCTAAATCCGACTTCATCGTCTATTACATTCACGTACAATTCAGAAGATCAATCTCAAACTTGTGGAGACATTGTATTTCGCGCATTTGATCCTATTATTGTACAATTAAGTCTGGACAGATCTAACGTACAACATGAAAAATTAATTTTTAAACTTGTAAAACCGGAGGTAAGTAGAATTTTATGAAAGAAAGGTTGTCTTAATATATGTATGAAAAAAAAATTTTTTACATTGTTTTGTGATAAACTATGAAATTCTCTGATTAGATTTCAGATTTTAGCGTACCTCCGTTAAATGTAGAAGCTAGTGTCAGTAAAAACACTTTTATGAAGGAAACATTAAAACGAAAAACGGAAGAGCAACAAATATCAAGTAATATTCATAATAAGAAAGGAAAGAAAAAGAAGAAAAAGAAAAATTAAGGACACTTTCTCCTGATATTTTTTTTTTCAAGTATGATGCGGATTATAATAAAAACACAGGTTTATAAAACTTTGTATTTTTTTTTAGACTAATTAACATTAGTCGCTTACAAAGTCTTTATAACAAGACAAAAGTAAGTACCTAGTTAGTATTGTTTAGCAATATATTCCCACAGGAAACAAATATAATTACATAGACATTTATAATGTCTCATCACTTGTCTCTCGTTGAATTACCATTAAAAATGTTTTTTTTCCACAAGAAATTATATGTATCAGTTAATCCCCACATAGTAGTAAAGCGTATCATTAGACGTTAAGAATAAAGAAGAATAAAGAAATAATTCTAAAAAAGTATCTCATAAAAAGTATCAGTAATAACTACAATTTAAATAGTTTGTGTTTACTTTCTGTGACGTGTATCATTTTGTGTAATTAAAATTAAAAGCTAAAATTTTTTATAGCAGTCAATTTACGAAGTTTGACAACGGTGAATAAAACAAAATTTGTTGAATGAGACAAAAGTGAGTTATTATTCTAAATCAGAGGATATTAAGATACACAAAAACAAAAAAATAAAAAAAAAAAAAAATTTTATATTTTCACAAGATTATCAAATATAAATAAACATTTTAGTACATTTTACCATGTTAGAAAAATGAATAGTTAACGATGGAAAACAATATAAAAATAAATTGAGAGATAATTTTCTCATATACATTAATATTGAAATAATGATAATTTTGACTTATGAATATTGCAAAACTATGCTGACTGATATGATCTTACTTATCAGATCATTACTACTATATAAAACAGGTTTGATGTAAAAAAACAGTTTAATTTAAAAAAGAATTCAATTTAGAAATATGATTTATCAAATAACAGTAATAATGTTTTTACGCTGTACCTATACAAATTAACGAATTGTTTTTTTTATAATAATTCAATGAGAGAATACTTGAGCAACATGTTTGATAGACTTGTGATGCTTCTGTTTGAGACATCGCACTCGACTGACCTCTGAAAAGATCAAATATAATTTCTAATAGTAATAATAATATGATAAATGTAAATAAATAAAAGTTAAGAAAAAATCACAATTTTGCACACCCGTTTAAGGAAGCAATAAAAGTTTTCGTGGGCCATAACCGCACAATTCCATCTATGCTTGCACTCGCGATATATTGGCCATCTAAACTCCAGTCCATATTCATGACTGTATCTTTGTGACCTTTCAGTTCAGTTAGTAACGCATTAGATGCTAAATCCCATATTGATATGGACTTATCGTCACCTAACGAACATTGTTTCCCATAAGAAACAATACAAAAAAACTGTTAAATATTAAGTTTCTTTTGTGCATTTACCTGCAGCAGCCAGATATTTTCCATCTGGACTAAAAGCTAAAGCGTAAATAGTTGACTGCGCTCCAACATATACTCGCACTAAATTTCCATCATCTTTGGCCCATAAACGTACGGTTTTGTCAGCAGAACCGGTCGCTAAGTATCGAGCATTTGGATGAAACTTAATACACTAAAATATGTATAAAACAAAAGAATGTGAATACGCGAAAACATCACATCGCGTTATATTATATATGTAAATAAATATATACATAATACATATACATAATAAAACGAACAAGAGAAACATACATTAATATCTAAAAAATGACCGGCGAATATTCTCAAAGGAAATGTCCTATCTAATGACCACAATTTGGCAGTTCTGTCATGTGAACCTGTAGCGGTATATAAATCGAATGTGCTAGTATCCATACACCATATTGGATAATTATGACCACTACATAAGAAAAATATTCACATATATTACATCCATTTACATATATTTTTATCTTAAAAATTCTTATTTTTTCGTATAAATTCTGCTTTGACAAAGTGTTGTGAATGTTAAGGTGTTTTAAGTTACGTAATAACAACTAATTTTCACATGATTTAAATAAAAAAATTATGTAAAACCATGAAAAGAAATTTATTATTAATAATAATACCTATACACTGCTGCACATGAATAATCGTTGAGTCTCCATGCTCTCATATCTCTGTCACTTGATATGGAAAGAAGAATCTCTGCCTGTGGAATAAATCTTAAATCGTGTACAACATCCGTATGTCCTCTTAATATTATTGCTCCTCCTTCATTTCTTCTGTTATAGTAAAATTACCTCTTATAACATAACTAGCTTGATGTAAATAAGAAAATACGACAAAATTAACTCACATCATGTTTTCTTGCTCTTCACAGTTAAACAACTGCGATATATTACAGGATAATGGTACAAACGATTGTTTATTGTTTGGTTGGACTAAAACTGTCTCACCTATACCCCACAAACGTATTTCAGCTGTGCTAAATCCCACAGCTAATTTGTCCAGTTTAGGCGCAATAAAACCACAACTTGCACTACAATAGGAAATAAATAAATGATATAGATTGTAATACACACGCGCGCGCGCATGTGTATGTGTGTGTGTAAATAGAAAAACTTATATTCACTTTTCTATAGCATTTTTTACAGTAAACAATTTTATTGGGTGATAAGTATTATTTCGCATTAATCGTATAGCTTCCTGTAATTCTCTCATTTCACGATCAACACCAATTCCAGATGGCTGTTCCACATGGCCATTAATAGTAGGTTCATAACAGTGTTCCTCATAAACTTCACCATCCATTTGAATATTGTTTGCTTTTGTAATTATTGCAACATGCCTGTTTAGAATCTAATTAAAAAATGCAAATAATTAAATTAATTAATTATTCGTATTATTTATAAGTAAACTTAATATTGATTTGAATCTACAGGATATGAAAAATCAGGAGAATATAAAAGATTAGATTGTTTTTTATATAAAAAAAAGATATGTATAAAAAGAGAAAACAATTAGTTTTTAAGTTAAACAAAGTCATTATCATGATAGAGATTAAAATATGTTAAAATACATAATATAATTAAAGAATTTTTTTTACCTCCATTATTATTACATGTCCATATTTAGTAAGATATTGTCGTAGACAAATCTGAGCTGCCTCAGACAAATCAACCTTATATTTTCTGGTTCTAAATGCATTTACCAAAGGTCTCAATTCAATATCCTGTATTGAAAATATACTGGATAATTCTTCTAAGAAATCTTTTTCTGTGTCACTGATAAATTCATTTTGATATGTCTTCAAAAATTGAAGTGCAGCCTGTCGATTACCAGAATGAAGCATCTCTAAATAAAGATGACAAAACAAAGGATATAGAAGTCCTTGCAATTCCAGTTTTATCTTTTCATTAACTATGATGTTTATCCATTTCTTCAATCTACATAGAAAGAGAAGTATTAGTATCATATTTTTCAAATATAAAATGTATCAAAATGTTGAAGAAAAGCAATCTTTACACTAAATAAAAGTCATAACAGTTTTCCTTAAAAAAGATTTTAAACATTACCGTTGAAAAGACTGATCTGTTGTGTTAACATCAATGGTAATGGCACTGAAAACAATCGAATTGTCACGAGAAGTACTGCATTCTGCAGTTGCATTTAATATCATTTGATCGCTGCTTTGACTATAAGAATGATCGCTCTTACAGTACACGTCGTTGTCCTACAAAATATCGCGCGATTATGATACACAGTTATTGACTTATTCAATAAAATATTCATAATTACGACCATAAAATTTGCGAGTTTACACCTGATAATGGCGTCGTTTCAAGTAAGATTCAACCGTTGCACTGATCACTTCACTTTTCAATCGTTTCATTTTCATCGAGACTAAGCAACAAATACAATAACCCTAAACGGCGTTTAACAGCATCTCTCATTCGGATCAACTAACTGCAACTAACCAACTAACTAACCGATCCACAAAACAAAAATGCATGAGAGTCGCAAGCATAAACGTAGTACAATATATAGACGAGCGTTTATATGTCAACAATAGTATATAGAGTCAATTCCTTGGCGCTCGTGATCATCGCGAGCGTAGGCTGCGTCCACATTGTCCAATCGCGGGATAGTATTGTCCGCTACATACAAGTACATACCTTCTTTCTTTGAAGTGTAACGAATTGTTGGAGCATGAGCCACAAAAATTTTGAAGTCAAGGGAAGAAAAAAGTTACAAATGCTTTATTGTACATATATTATATATATGTTTCTTGAAAATATACAAGGTGTTTCCTCTAACTCGATCATTTAGGATATCTTTGCTGTTCGCAATACAAAAAAATACCAAAGAAAAAAGTTGTTTGAATCAAAGAAGCAAATATTATGATACACAAAAAATTGTTCTCAAGGTCATATTTTTTAAGATTCAAGGTCATCACAATTTTTTTAAATTGAATGACATATTTTCATCGACGTAGTAATGTAGTTCATAAAAAAACAAATTCACCTGTATAAGATGTTGTTTACCTTGAAATGACCGCAAACATGAAAAAATCATTTTTATATAGAAAAAAAAATAAATCAACTAAACACATCTGCAATATTATTTTAGAAAGTGTTCAAAATGATTTCCGTTAACTTCCACACATTTTCGAATACAATAAATAAATGATTGTCTTGCACCTTCAATAAGTTCCGGAGTAATAGCGGTACATGCATACCGAATCCTTTCTTGCATGTTTTCCGGTGTAGTCGGAATATCAGAATAAACTCGATCTTTTAAATATCCTCATAGAAAAAAATCAAATGGTGTAAGGCCTAGTGATCGGAAATCATTTTGAACACTTTATAAAATAATATTGCAGATGTGTTTAGTTTAGTTTTTTTTTTTATATAAAAATGATTTTTTTCATGTTTGCGGTCATTTCAAGGTAAACAACATATCTTATACTACGTCGATGAAAATATGTCATTCAATTTAAAAAAATTGTGATGACCTTGAAATCTTAAAAAATATGACCTTGAGAACAATTTTTTGTATCATAATATTTGATTCAAACTTTTTTCTTTGGTATTTTTTTGTATTGCGAACAGCAAAGATATCCTAAATGATCGAGTTAGAGGAAACACCCTGTATATATAAAACTTCATTAGCGAGTCTTTTCTTTAAAATTATAAAAAATAATATAAAACGATAAAAAATATTTACAAAAACGTTTAATATAATAAAAAATAACTCTAATTAGGTAGATACATAATAAAACTCCTCTTTTCTTCTAATCTATAATCGATTTTTTTAAATAACTTTTTACTGTTTAATTAATTCGTTTAATTAATTTATTCGTTCAATATAAAAGTTATTACTTTAATTACCATAAAAAATATTTTTTTGGTACACTAAAACATATCGATTATTTAGACATCGCTTATATATTTCATTTTTATTGTTTTGCATAGCTTAGAATCTCATGAATAATTTATATTGATATTAACATTTTATGTAGCAATAGTGTCTGCAGAAAAAGTTCTCTATGAAAACATTAGATTTTTACTCCTTGAAAAATATCTAATTAATTCTAATGCAATATATAATTAATTCTAGTGAATCCTGTGTAATGCAGTAAATTAACATAATCACATTACATATACACGCATTTATTCGCTTTCCTCCTTGGAACGTTCTCTATCTGAGCGCCTGGATTTCTTCTTTCGTCGGCTTGGACTTCGTGATCTTGACTTATGTCTACGAGATCGAGATCTTGATCGATGTCTATGTCTAAAAAATATATCAGAAATAAAGTCACAAAAAGTACATGTCACAGAGCTCTGTACTTTATAAATAAAATAATAAATTTTAGTCATATAATAAATAAAATTTTATAAATTGTAGTTGAAAAGAAAAGAGACAGAAAAAGATAATCATTACCGGTCTTTATGTCGATATTGAATCCTGGACCTATCACGATCTCGATCGTCGTCCCGTGTCATAGAATCTCTATCGCGGTCTCTGATCATAGAATCTTTTTCTCTGTCACGATCCCGATCTTTATCTCTATCTTTATCTCTATTCACAGAATCCAATTCCCGATCTCTGTCTCTATCTCGCTCGCGATCTCGACTGTCCCTTTGATCACGTGGTTGCATCAGAGGAGGAATGGATGTCGGTGGGACCATTGTAGGTATCGATTTAGGTGCCATGTCTTTATCATCATCACCTTCCGTCATCGGAATTGCTAAATTTGTTGGCTGCCATGTCTTTAATAAGAAAAAATTGTAGTTAATAGTTTTTTTGGAAAAATATCTTCAGATAATAAAAAATTTCATACACTGTATAATGTTCTCTTACTGGATCATTGCCCCATTGGTTATCTTGAGTAGGCTCATAACTCTGATAATATGGATCAGTTTCCGGCATGTAGAACGAATTCGGATCTCCGGCGTATCCTGGAGGAGGTATATCAAATGGCGGCATTCCCGCTCCTGGAGGCGGCACACTCATATCGGGAAAACCTGGCTTTCTCGAATATTCTCGTCTGTCAGCAGTCATAACCTGTATAACATTTCCCTTTGGTGGAGATTTATCTAAATTTCTTCTGGAAGCTAAACCAGAGCTTCCAATAACATCAATAGTGCCTGCCATTTTTCTTCCTGGTGGTGGACCTGCCCTTTTAGGGCCTGAAATGCCAGAGTATTTGCTATTATCATTGGTAATCGCTACTTGAGGTACCCTTATACTATTTGGATTGCCGCCACCACTTCCAGTGTTTAAGATTAATCCCACTCCGGATTCACTTCGCATTCGCTTTTGACGTTCACAATATGCTCTCCAGGTTTCTTCATTAAAACCATAATTGAAATAATCTGTAATATCTGCACCTGGTTGTCTCCACGGTTTATCTTCCAATTGATCAAGATTAAATTCATGAGCTGGTATTCCATTAATAACTCCAATAGTTTCAAATTCATCTATACTGAATTTTCCTGGCTGTTTGGTGAGTTTATCTGGTAAGCCAGATGCGTTAGTCAACAATCCACCGCGCTTGATATTTAAACTACCATATGCTGGTGTTGATTTGATATCACCAATAACAACATGTACATCATCATCAGAATCGGAATCGCTTGCTGCTTCACCATCCTCTTGACTGGAAACTTCTTTCATTCCATTTTTAGTCGAGTCCATATTTTCTTCTTGTCCATTATTTACTGACGACGACACTTCATTTTCACCACCAGGTGAGCCAGTATCTTCTTGAGTCTGAAGAAATAAATTTATTTTTTTAAATTTGTTAGATTATACTTCTTGAATACAATATATACAATATACAAAAAATATAAATATATATAAAAATTAACTGTTTTTATATATAAATATATTTAAAAATTTTTTAAAACAATAAGTAGTGATTATAAAGATTAAAAAATTTAATCTTTCTACAGTTTCAGATAAATATTGAAAAAGTAGTTCTTATAGAGATATATAATGTAGCATACTTCTGGCTGTATAATCTATATACATATATTGATTGAAGATCTTATAAAGAAATCTAAAGATTTTTACAAACTTTATATATAAAATATATAAAAACCTATTTCGAAGTGTAGATATAGTTCTTTCTTATTCTAATATTTTATATATATATATATATAATGTATATATTTATGTATATATTTACATAATTTATAAATATATATATTATATGTACATTATTTATATGTTTTGTAATACTATTTGTATGTACATACATATGTATTTTATATGTACATATACATAGATCATACATATATCACATAAAATTTAACTCTATCACACACAGAAGGTGTGCAGATATACCAGATGCTGAAAAAGATATAAACTGCCGAGTATATTAAATCTTGCAAATTAAAAAAAATTGTTCATAAAACATCTCGACATATATAATAATGTACGGAATATTAACTGATATTGATATATAAGTAAAAAAAGGTTATGTGCGTACCTCAGACAATACTTCACCAGCTTTCTCTGTCTCCTGATCTTCCTGAGATTCAGATATTTTCTGAATATTGGCGAGTGAAGAATCATTCTGGTGAGTTTCTGAGTGAGTGTCTAATGGTACATAATCTTTTCCGTCGGTTGATTCTCCATACAACCACTGATCTTCGTTCTCATCCGCCATTTTTTCTCTGTGTTTTAAGGTTATTACATGTGAAAAAGTATAGCACAAAGATGTTTTACAGTACAAAAATTGGCGGCGTTCTGCGTTTTGATATTCAACTTGTTCAACTGCCAGTTAAGTGAATTTTTATGCTGAGATAATACCAGCATCTATTAGTTGTAAGAAGCTAAGAAGCAATGACACTTCTTTTCACTTGAATTAATAGACGTTGCACGTAGCACGCTATCTCAGTATGAAAGCAGAGCAGACTAATTCAACAGAGTTTCCCTTGTGTATACATAAATCTTGTCTTGTTTTCTTGAGAAAACGATATGTATTAGTTTCAACTTCTCGGATTTCAATGTTTTCGTTTATGAATGTTCATTTATCAATTAAATTATGGACAATATTTGGTAGTTGAGACAATTTGATTGGCTGACGTGGTGTAAGTTCCACTTGCCGTTCGCAATGCTCATGGAATCATTTCATCCTTGCTTTTCATCGAAAGTTAAACACAGATAGATAACGCTCACGATAACGTTGCGATCGGCAAGTGGAACCTGCCGTTTGATACACGTGATATAAGTTGTAATGGCCTTCACACATGAAATTACTTAAGATCGTAAGGCGTCGTCTACAATCGTAAGCCGTAAGAAATTGATCAATCACAGAAAAATCATGGAAGAATAATCGATTGTGATTGGTCAATTTCTTACGGCTTACGACTGTATTGTAGACGACGCCTAAGATGTAGCCGTAAGGAAATTGACCAATCAGACATTTACATCTGAAAGTGGTGGATACATATAGGATACATTCTGATTGGTCAATTTCCTTACGGCTACGTCTTACGATCTTAAGTAATTTCATGTGTGAAGGCCTTAATGCCGAACATTTCCGAACGTTCACGGAAATAGTCGGAGTCAATAAGTGCTCCCCTTATCGCTATCAGCAGAAGGTTCCGTCCATTAGCACGTTCCGTTTCATGCATATACGCGCATGATACTATAGTATACATCACGTGTACTATAGATAAATGCGCGCATATGCATGAAACGGAACGCACTTCATATATTATACCTACTGGCTGTGGCCTGTGATATTGACAACTGACATGACATTGGGTGCGTTCGCTTTAAGCATAAGTCCGTCTTTATTCTTCTTTAAATGTAGAAGAAAGATAGACTGATGTTCAAAGCGCGTAAGCGCCCAAAGCGAACGCACCCTATTGCATTAATATACAGTACAACATATATACATATATGTACATATACACACAAAGTATAAACAGAAATAGTGAGCTCGTGAGTTGTTGGAAAGCACAAAAAAAGTAATGAACTCTGCGATGAACAAGAGCAAAATAGTTCCGCTAATTATGTTATTACGAAGAATGAGTAGCGGCAAGCCATTCGATCCATTTGCTGGTATTCGTGGAAAAATAAAAATAACGAAACAGGATGAATCAAAGATTGACATAGAAGATTTTGCTGCTGATGATACAAGCGAGTTTGAAACAGATTTTATGAATGTTGGTGAAAGCCATAAAACTCACGAAAGGTATACATTAAATTGATTTCGGAAACATGATATATACATATTATTTACACATTCAACTACATTTATTTATATATCTAGATATATTGCTAATTTAATCTAACATCTATATCTATTAAAATTGTCTTGCAAATTTTTTATAAATTATGTGTGTAATAAATATATATATAATAATGTGTATACAAATATATTTCAGAGAAACACAAAGACAGAAAGAAGCACTTAAGCAACAAATTGTCAAGCAAAAGTATTTTCAAGAAAAAGAACCACGTTTTCTGACATATGCAGAAAAGAAATTAATTTGTAAGCTACATAAAGATAAACCTGAAGAATGGACCATAGAGAAACTTAGTCAAAGTTTTCCTGCTTTACCAGAAACAATAAAGAAAATCTTGAGTTCTAAGTGGTCACCAAAGTCTATAGAAAGAGTTATTCAATATGATAATATAGTGGTTGAAAACTGGAAAAATTTTCATTTGGGACAACTTGCATTAAGTTCTAGACTTAGTGAGCACCTGGCAAAATTTAAAACTAGAAAGATTATCTTGACAGACAGAGAACAATTAGCAGAACAATTTGTTCAGCCCAAGCGAGAATTCAAAAAACCAAAGAGCCAATTATTTTCTAGTTTTGTACAATCTTATCTAGATAAGGAACAACAGACTAAAGCAAAATTATTGTCACAAGAAATTAGTCCAAACAAAATAATAGATACATCTAATCATTCTGATGATAATGGAACTTTGATAACAGATATAGCTGATAATAGTTATATTGCTGTCAGGAATTCAGAAGCAGCTATAATGAACAAGAAACAAGTGTTTCCACTAACATCTCACATAGAAAAGAAACATACAATACTATCTAAAGAAAAAAAGAATCCAGAGAAGATACTTACATTTGATGAATTTGTAAAAGCAAACTTGGAAAATATACAAAAAGAATCTCCAGAAGAAGGTATCACTCTGTTGAACACATACAGGCAACAAATAGATGCTAGGCAAGAAATGCAAACTGCAAAAGTTGTATTTAGAGGATTCAATAAGGCAATGATTAAGATGGAAGAAAATACTTCATTAGAAGAAGATGTACAACAATATAACAAAAACATATCTAAACAGAATAATGAGAACAATGATATTATAACGACCGATAAGTTGGTAGATTCAAGTATCAAAATATGGAGTAAAAAGATTGATACAGAATGTGACTATGCTAAGCCCATAAAAATTGCAAAGCATCTCTACAAACTTGGCAAGACATACCGAATTAGTGATTGCTATTATGATGATGACGGAGAGTTTTTATATCGAGTTCCTTGTATACAAAGTTAATTATCTTAAGTTTATAAAGTAAAATTGTCGATGCATATAATGTACTATAATAAAAAAATAATAGTTTTTTTTTAATAAAGTATATTTATGTAACTTGGTGTATCCTGGAATGCTTGTTTGACTTGAGTTTTTTGCGACTTGTAGATTTCAAACATCTGTCCATACCAGTCTACAATTGTCTAGCATAACTTTGAGTTTCACCAGACCTACAATTTTAAGCGGAATCCAAACCACTGCAGTTGCTGGTTATTAATAATGTTGATATTGTTGACTGTTTAATACTTATATTAGAGACTAGATATAATTTCTTTAGGTGTAATTTCTATTCGATATACTCGCAGTTACTGTAATAAACTGAAAGAAAAACTCGAGAAAAGATCTTAAGATGTTAGGCGGATTCAAAATTTGAGACCTTTAGCTCCTTCGCAGCTCTACACAGAGTTTAATTGAGTTTAATGAAAGAGAGAATCGGTTTGCGCGCATAGGGGTACGTTTCAAGGTCCTACCTTGATTACTAAAATACTATATTTCACGTCACGTGTACTATAGTTTTTGGTTACCAGGTAAGATTTTGGAACGTACCCGAGTAGGTTCAAAAAGAGAAAAGAATATTCTACTATGCATAGGGGAAGAAAAGCGGGCAAGATAGATAGGTTGCGCACGGGAATGACAAGTACTCGCTGGCAGCCAATAGCTGTGAAGTGGAAAAGACTTTCTAGTAGGGAGATGCGCGAAATGAGCAAGTTTTTGTTAGTTACAATTTTGTTCTCTCATTGAACAAGTGTGCGCGAGTCACGCTTTATCCTTTATCTTCATATTTTTATGTTCGTGACATAACCTAAATATTTTATATACAATAAAAAGTTTACAAAAATCGCTCTGCAGTAGAAAAGCATGTTAATAACATCACATAAAAAGATATAAGAAGAAATATTGTTGTAAAAGAATATTGTTTTCATTTGATATTCTTTATTATCATTAAATATGATGTCTGCTAAAATTATGCTTCGCGCACGTATACGTTAGTATAGTATTTATATTATAATAAAAAAATACAATAGAATGTTGTATAGTTGCACTTATTCTACAATCTAGTTTTTTTTGCAAACAATATATTAAAAGTAAATAAAATTTAATTTGTGAGTTGCATTAAATCATACTGCTTTATGATATTTGTTATAGATTATAATGTGGTTAATAAATTTCATCAATCTTGTGTACAAGAGAATATCAGAAGATGGAGAGAAAAGTATGGCTTTTATAATTTACTTGTTTTAAATAACAGCTAGTATATATTGTAATATATGTTATGTTTGTGTGTATAAAATATTTTTGTTCAATTATAAAGTTTTATATTTAAATTAATCTATACATATAAAAATATTAAATTTATTATTTTTAATATATTATATATATGTTTCAAAGATAATTTATATTTGTAAAGCTGTTTAAGTCAACTATTGCATATTTTCAGTCATGGATTGACAGCCAATCCAAATGCTTTTGGCCCATTAACAAACTTACCTGATTATACTTTTCAAGATGGAAAACCTACACCTCTTGGGGTAAGACAACAAACACGGATCGATAACCAGCGCAAATATGCTGTATGTAAAATAAAATAACAAATTGTTATTACTTTGACATCAATTTATATGGTATTCAATTTATTTGTTATTTTACTAATTTTCACAGGCAAGAATTATCCAATTAGTAGCGGAAGTGGATTATGCTGTTGAAAGACATGCTAATTTATTAGAAGAAGAAAAACAAAAGAGACAACAAATCCTTGATAATAAATTGAAACCAAAAGGAGATTTATTACTTGAAAAAAAAATTAAATAGTTTTTATACTTAAGGAAATATAATAATATATTTCACATATAAACATTTTCTAAGATATTAGTTATTATCTCTGTTGTTTGTCTCTAGGATTGACAAAAATCAATATGAACATAAATATAAGTTTAGAAAAACATGGTAAAAGAAACAATTGAAATGTGTCATTACAGACATGTAGTTTGTTGACGTTTTTAGTAACTGAAACAATTTTTGCTATGATGAAGTAAAATTTAGGAAATAAATTAACTTTAGAACACGCCAGAATCTATAGCTTTGTTTATTATAACTTATTGATGCTTTATATTTCAAAAAATATAACATTTTGATATAAATTAATAATCATTTTGTTTATGATATTTTGACTTCACGTTTTCAATAAAAATGATTCAATTATAAATAGAATTGTGCAACTTTAAAGTTGCGTACATTTTTAAGGTAGTACTTCCACGAAATGATTTTCTTACGAATGTGCTAAAATTTTGAATACAAGTAAAGTTAAGTTGCTCTTTATGTTGTTCTGCGATTAGAAACTTATTGACCGTCTAGTTTTTGAGATAATTGTAATTAAAATGTGCAGTTTTAACATGTGATGCATATACGCAACTCAAGTTAACGTCAAATTTTTAAATATAACATCCATACTATTCTTAAGATTTTTTAACTATTGTTATAAAAAACGAGTATGATATAGAACAGAAATATATAAATATTATAAAAAAGTTTCAAATTTATTAACCGTGTAGTTTAGAAATAGTAATTAAAGTTCGGTTTCTACGTTTTCTCTCTAATAAATTGCTACTATATCTTAATTGAGAAGTCATCTTCATTGTTTACTACAAAAATACGCATAAATGCACATCGTCAAAGGTTTAGGTTTACGCAACAATGTCAAATTTTTATTATTTTAGGTATGTATATCATGTACAAGAATCTAAAGCCTCGTCTACAATACATGGAGTAAGCCTGGCGTAAGAAGTAAGAGTACCAATTTTTAAGTGATGTTTATATCCTTCTGCGCTTTAATTAGCCAAGCGTAAGTATAAGAGCTAGAATAAGAGTAAGAAATAAAAATAATGTATTTCGCTTACGTTCTTACTACAGTTCTCTTACACCTACTCTTACTTCTTACGCCAGGCTTACTCCATGTATTCTAGACGGGGCTTTAGAGTGGTATAAGCTAGGCTAGGT
>QVOB01028721.1:0-14883 GCA_014839585.1 Pseudomyrmex concolor | reverse complement strand
TATAGAAAGGATTCCGTTTTTTAAATAGCCGTCTTTACATACACATGTAATACTAAATTTGATGATGTCAGTTTAGGAGCGTAACTAGACTTCCTTGGCAAGAAAGAACAAAATTTTATTTAATAGAACATATATATATGTACATACATCTATATTGCTAGGAGGCAAAAGAAATTCACAATTCGACATTTACTTTGTTCAATATCTACTTTAACTCGATTAAATCCATATTGAAAAGATCGCTTAAACGAATTCTTCTTTATAACATGAATCCTGATGCTTTAAATACCATGCGCGCATTCCGTGTCTCACTGAAAATACGTGACCACGCGTTGAATAGAATTCCTCCTGCAATATTGAATTCTTGACCTTGGAGGTTATCAAGTGAGGGAGTGAATCAATTGTGAATAATATGTAATATCCACAAGAAGTTTTTGTACTAACAAAACGGAACATCTAACAATAAGTATAAAAATATTGTATTTTTGTATGTTTTAACTTTGGTATGATACTTAGAGAAAAGCATTAAACATTTTGAATTCTTTTTCCTATATTTCTTTTTCCTGTATTATTTCGCTTGCGACTCCGATCGTCAAAGTTAGTCCCTGGTCTTGAATGTGTGTGCACAAAAAAAAAAAAAGATTTGCAACAATAGCAAGAAGACTTGTTACTATACGGTCAGCAAGAAAATTTTGCCAAACCTATTGAAATTTTTTTTTTTTTTTTTTATTGTCAGCAAAAGGTTTTGTTGATGAAACAAAAAAAATGCAGTAGACAGACTAAGCAAACGTTTCTTGCTGGTCATGTAATAGCAAAAACTTTTTTGTTCGTACGTGCGCAAGAGACAGAAATTCCATGCGTTCCCGAACAAGAAGATAAGCCCGGAGGGAGAAATCAACTCCCGGAGAATCAGGCCGGCAAACATAGATCAGACCGATCAGATGCGATCGAACCACCATGCGGAGCGTGCGCGGGAGTTCTCGTTGATAGAAAATACTCTTTAGAGCGTCATTTACGCGCGTCATTCGTCTATTGACAGCTCGTCGTGGACTACCGGCGAGGTTCCGACTTCTGTTGCGTATCTGGTAAGTCGGAGCGATCGGTGTTGTTTTGTCCGGTTTTTTCGTCTGTTTCTTGTGTAAACATACATATATATTTCCGAACAGTTATGGCGTTGCGGACACGTGAGCGATCGTCCACGTGTGCATACATGTTCGAGACGCGCGCTCGCTCAATCACTGTCTGAATTTTTACGTAATTGCTGCTAAACGTCGATTGAACGCGGCGTCCCGCGAGCGAATGACACAATTGATAAACGGGAATTATCCGTGTTTGCTTGTTCGTTTTATGACGGTTTTTGTTATCACAGAAACTGATGTTTTGTTATATGCGCAAAATAGTTCGGCGTTACTTCACAAGTGAGAGATCTAATATTAAACTCGGTGAAATTGTGCCGTTCTCATAGCGTGCTAAGTATGCTTCTCAAGCTTTCACTTGCCGCTTGTGCGTTCGGAAATTTAAACTTTCCGATGCAATTGAATTCACGTGAGGTGACAATAGAATCAACGAATCTGGCACGATTGTCCGACGTGATCATTGTGTTACGAGATTATATCGTCAATTCGAATCGCGTTTGAAAGTGACTCTTGATCGGGACGATTGAGATTGTTTGCAATTTTTTATATATTTCTTATACTTTTTTCTTCTTTTTCTTTCTTTTTCTTTCTCTCCCTCTCTCTCTCTCCCTCATTCTCTTTCTTTCTCTGTTCTTTAAACAACAATGGAGATACATAATTTGCTGTTTAAAAATTTCAGACTGCCATGGCGGAAAAACATATTTTGCAATGGGCCGACTATTTGGTAATAGCAATCATGCTGTGCATAAGTGTGGGAATCGGTATTTACTACAGATTTAGCGGAGGTCGTCAGAAAACCATGGAGGTACACAAGTGTTATTATATATATATATATATAAATAATTTTTCTTGACATTTTTGTTACGACAGGAATATTTTGCCGCAAGTCGATCCATGGGCATTATAACGGTAGCTATCGCCTTGACAGTGTCTTTCATGTCCGCAGTCACGTTGCTCGGAGTGTCAGCCGAGAATTATACATACGGTACGCAGTTTGTTGCAATAAACGTATCGTATCTGATCGGCACGCCGATTGTGTGTTACGGATTTCTGCCGGTGTTCTTCAAGTTACAGGCAACTAGCACTTACGAGGTTCGTCCCGCGTTAATCAAGAAACAATAATGCTCTCTTGCGATTGAGTGAGATTGTTTGTCAATATGGATTAATATACATATTTGAAGGAAAACATTGCTTTTCTTTTAGTACTTAGAAAAACGTTTCGGAGTAAAAACTAGAACGATGGCTAGTTTTGTCTACTGGATCCAACTGCTTTTGTACTCAGGAGTGGTACTTTATGCTCCGTCTTTAGCTTTGGAAGCGACTACGGGAATTTCCAAGACCGCCAGCATTATCATTATCGGTCTCGTGTGCTCCTTTTATTCGAGCATAGGCGGCATTAAGGCCGTGCTGATAACAGACGTATTCCAAGCTGTGCTCATGTTCGCCGCCGTGTTTGTTGTTATTGCCATAGCCGCGCACGATACGGGAGGGTTGGGGCGGATATGGGAGATAGCGAGTCAAGGCCAACGTATCGAGTTCGATAGGTGTTGCATCTTGTTTTGTTACACAGCTCGAGAGAGCTTGGAGACGATTTGTATATGCGCTAATAACAAAGCTTATTTATCTTTAACTAAACATTTTTTTTTTTTTGTAGCATCTCGATTGATCCAACAGTAAGACACACCTGGTGGTCTCTCATCTTTGGCGGCTTGTGCACGTTTCTATCGCTTTACGGCGTGAATCAAGTACAGGTTCAGCGTTCGTTAACTGTCAAGTAAGTTTTGAAGAAAGATGCGATTAAATGGCAAAGCATGCGTGGAAAGAACTTAATGTAAAAAAAAAGAACATTAATTGTGTGATAGATTATTTTACATGGGAAATGTATATGTGTACATATGATGGAGAAGTTTGCACATTTAAATACATTTGGGTTTAGAAATATACAGGCTGCACAAAAATCCATGTGGTTGTCTTGGCCTATTCTAACAGTTCTCTCGATCACAACTTGCTTCTCAGGCCTGGCAATATATAGCAAATATCACAAATGTGATCCATATCTTCAGAAAAGAATCACCTCGCCTGATATGCTTATGCCATTGTACGTCATGGATACAATGTCTAGTATGCCTGGCTTGCCGGGCCTCTTCATTGCAGGTACATTTCCAAAAGCAATTTTTTGTTTTAATAATCTAAGAAGAAAACTCGTGTAATATGTTTTTTTTATACTTATGTAAATATTTAAAACTTAAAAACTAAACGCACATGTATGTGTATGTAAACATTATATTTCACATTATATTCTTTCACAGGTGTTTTTAGCGCTGGTCTTAGCACAATATCAGCAGCTCTGAATTCTCTGGCAGCTGTAACGTTAGAAGATTACCTGAAACCTTTGTACACAAAGTGCACCAAACGAGAATTTCCTCCTAAAAAATCAACCTCTATCGCTAAAGCGATCTCGTTTCTATTCGGCTTACTCTCCATTCTTCTGGCATTTCTAGCACAATTATTAGGTGGTGTTCTCCAAGTAAGTGGAAAGAACACTCATATATGACCAGTTTCCAAATTATTCGATATATATATAATTACAATATACAGTCTATAAAGTAAGAGCGTGTACGGGTTAATGTGTAGAAAAATTTATTTTTAATGATTTTTAAGTATATGGATTTGTTGTACTCCATAAGAAGAAAAATGCTATACCATTAATAATGAGTCCAGTCACCACCGGCATTGATAATTGCCTCATCTCCGAGGCATACTCCACTAAATTGACTGCGTATTCGTTCGGTAAAGAATTCCAAATGAGACGAATTTGTTGTGTCAGCTGCTTCAAAGTGCATACTCTTTTTCTTCGAAGCTTGTGCTTGAGATATGCCTACACATTTTCAATGGAATTTGCATCTGGCGATTGCGATGGCCAATCAAGTGTGACGATGCCAGACTGTTCTTCACATGTTTTTCGCCTAACAGTGGTTTCTTCATTGTGCTTCGATATTTGATGTTATGCGCAAGGTTCGAATAGTTGTATATGATATTTCTATACCCTTCTGTTTTAATTTTGTTGCTCTTTGTCGCAATGTTAAGGTCGGGTTTCGCTTAAACAAATTCACAATTTTTTTTCCATGTTCGGCGTCACTTTGTCTATCGAGCCACGTTCTGGTAAGTCATCGACATTTTTGGTCTTCTTATATTGCTGAACTCACTTAGCGACGAACGATTTTGACTTTCCCATGTATTTAGCCGCTACATATGACATTTTCGGGTGGGAACAAAGGAACATAACCTAGCGCGTATGCGGCACTCATGGCGGTTAACGTGGTTCCATCTATCGACTCACAAAAAACTAGGACGATATTTGAAGCCAACTGCCATTTATGCCGTACACGCTCTTACTTTACAGACTGTAAATCTCACGTTGAAGTCACTTGTTTGTAATAAAATTTCTTTTATCGTAGACTAGCTTAACTATTTTTGGAATAGTCGGCGGACCAATATTGGCCGTTTTCACGCTCGGCATGGGCACGGAATCGGCAACGGGAGGTGGCACGATAATTGGATGCCTTACGTCGCTCGCGTTTTTATTTTGGATCGCCTTTGGCCAGCCACGTCCAAGCCCGCCTGTACTACCATCAACTATCGAAGGCTGTGATGTAAATAATATTATTGCAAATGGAACAGTATCTGTTTTGCAAAACGTCACGAACTTCTCTCTCAAGTGAGTGATTTTGCTACATGCAGAAGATACGCCGTTATTTAAAACAAATAAAAATGTTCTTTATCCGTTTTTTTCAGGAGCACCGGCGACAGTTCGTACTTTTACTTGTATCGTATTTCGTACATGTGGTATTCACCTCTTGGATTTTTAATGACTTTTGTGATCGGCCTACTTGTCAGCAACTTGTTCCGTTTGTTTGCAAATGATCAAGCCGAGTTGGACTCGAATTTATTCTTTCCGGTGATAGCTCGGCGTATACGATCTCGACGGCATGAGGTGGAATCCAACGCGGAGAGAAAGTATTCTTTCACCAACGTGATCTGTGATGAAGATCGTGTCGATAAACTTGACACGAGGCTCTAATAAATAGTTATATACGTGATCTAGTGATAAATCACAATTACTATCGTATAGTAATGATAGAAAGATTATTAGACATTTCCCGGATTTATTTAAATCAAATAGCACTAGCGCAGTTGGAGCGCAAAAATTGCGTTGAAATAGAATAATTTTACTAGGATCCAACATAATCGTCGCGGATATTTTTTACACAATAGAAATCCGATAACAATATTATTTAATAATTTTATATTAAATTTCATTGAACGTCTTCCAAACTGGACTTACACTGCCGATTTATTTGTAAGCGAAATTTTCGCACAGATACGTTCGTTTTGAAACGTAGGTACATACATGCTATTCGCATGCAACTACTTTGCATCGCAACATATCTGTGGATATATGTAATTTTTTTAAGAGAGTTTCTTTTACTTTTGTGTGTGCGCGCGCGCGTAATGTTTACATATACAAATATCTATTTACACAAAAATCTGTTCTATACTACAGAAAAATGTCGACAATACATAGTGACTTAAGATATTAGATAGAATTAATTTCACACACACAAGCACATCACGTACGTAAAGTTAGCGGTGTTTGTACAATAATATAATATATATTGTGTTCTGTAATCTCTTTCGAAAAACTTTAAGGGAACGGTTGATGTTTTAAGATTTCGTATGTTTGTCAATGTTGCTGTATATGTTGTTGGTGTTGTTATTGTTAACGTTAGTTAAAAAAATATCGTGTGTATTTAAGGAAGAGACGATTAACAAAATATATGTTTATATCCAGTGCGTAGAGAGCGGCGTGTATCAAACACTACAGTATTTATCAAAATAAAATAGTTTGTCACTTGCAATAATTTACTCAATTTACTCTGATTTATGAAATCCACGACTCTGAGGCGACGTCCGTGATGATTTTGCGACAATCAATGGAAATAAGGAGAGAAAAGAAGAATCCGTTTCATTCAATCCTGTTGTCAAGGTAGCGAATTTCGGTTGTGCGGTTGTCCGTGCAATAATCTTTCCTAAATTCTCTTCGACAGTACCGGTAGAGTTTTTTAAAAAAAAAAAAAAAAAAAAAAAAAAGGATGGGATATTCGCGGAGAGGAAAAAACCAAGGTGGCTGCGGAAAGCTTCTCGCCCGTTCGGATTGACATGCCAGATTGAACCAACGCCAGCCAGTTAAAACCAGTTTCAATTTATGCGAGTCTCCGCTGGACCGTTGGGATCGGGACACTCCGTAGGTCCTTTTTAATTATTTTTCTACTGAAGCGTGTCTCACGGAATCTCATAAAACGATGCACTCCCCGTGTCTCTTTATCCTAGACTGGGTGACGTGGTTAACGAACAATTAAGTCATCAGCGAAATTACACGGCATTGCCGCTCTTCATCTTCGAGATATCGGATATATCTCAACGGCTTTTCTCTCTTGCGCGGCAATCAGTTTCCTTGACACGTGCTTAAAACGTGATTGATTAAAGTGGAAAAGATAATAAAATAAAATTTAAAACAAATTTTCTGGCCTTTTTTTTCACAATTACTTAGTCTAATAATTACAGAATATTAATTATTCTGTTAATTATTGAATTGAACGCGCGTTCTGAAGAAAAAAGAATATAATTAAAAAATATGGACTTGGAACATATTTAATAATTAATTGTCTTATTTATTGTTATCCCAGATAATTTTGTAATACGATATACGAGTTGTATCAGTCAGTTCAGTAAGATTTTCAGTACTTCAGTGCATTGACTTTAAAGAATGTACACGCGCTGTTGCTCAAATTTTGTTTTAATTTTTTTTAATATTTATTTTTATTCATTGTTCTTATATTTATTTCATTATCTTTTATAAACATCTATTTATTATTATTACGATCCGGTTAAAACCGACCTTGTCGCTGTTCTTGTGTTTGTATTCTCCCTTATAATTCGACAAAGTGAGTCTCTCTTTGATTTTCGATGTCAACAGTCTCTCTTTACGTTCAACAACCTCTAATTCACGTTACGTTCAGGAATGAAGTCTTTATCTCGCATGATTAATTGCTAGTCTAGTCTAAACGAAGAGACAATTCGTTTTTTCCTCAGAGAGTGCAACGTGCGTGTAAGTGTTGAGAATGTGTGTGATTTTATTAGCGCGATACACGATCTGTGCGATTTATCAATGTGTGTAATTTCGCAACTTCAGGAAACGCGACGCGTCCTCGACAATTCGTTGTAATCAAAATTTTACGACGAGCGAGTGATAAATCGATAAGAATCGCGCGTAAAAGTGTCCTCGTTGCGATCTTATCGTTATACAAATATTATGTTTTGCGTTTGAAAAATTATATTTACTTAGAAAATTCGTTCAACGTTGTTTTCCGACTTCAGGGCGCAAGTTCATCTCTCTCAGATGTGTGCGTCTCGAGCAAATATAAATTTATTTCACACATTTGTGAATTACTTAATCTTTGTTTTTCTTTTTCTATATACAATCGAAAACATGCAAATAACTCGACGAGATCGCCGCGTCATTTCTTACATCGAACAATTAGCATCGCATTATTCATATCCAAGAAATTATCATTTATGCAAAAAATCACCTATTCACACATCAAATACAAAAACTGTTTACTCTGTCCTTCCTCGATTATACATTCGGTCAGATCTGAACGTAACCGTGTGTGTGTTGCACAAGGTGTTTCAGAATTTTTCTTTCTGTAATGCACAGGTATACGCACAGGAAAACAGATCGAATTGTTTTGCACATTGTGCACAAAATTGACGAGACGCCACCGGATAGATTCACTTGAATTTAGATATTTTTCAATAGAAAAAGAAAAAAAAAATTTACCTGTGTAAAAGATTAACCAAACGAAAGATTTTTAAAAAAAGATAATAACAAATATTTATTACCGTCAGGGGTAAATATGTCGTTTCGCGAATGTCGTCACCAAGCGCGGGAATGTAATTGCAATTAATCCGCGCGACTCATTTTCGCGATTGACGCGCTCATTGCCGATGCACAATGTCTTTACATCTGTTAGACATTTTTTCGTCTATACCTGGTTTGTTTGTTTACCATTTTGTTTGTTTACCATCGTAAACCGATTTACAACCGGTTAAATGTGGACTCGACCGGATTCTCGGCGAGGATCTTCTTCACTTACCGCTAAAAGTTACATTAGATCCGTCATTGACTTTTAATTTGTCTAAATGTCTAAAGCTATTAGCTAATTCAAGAGTCATTCAAAAGTTATACGGTGGATAGTTTTTTTTTTGTACAGAGTAACTTTTTGAATTATATATCCGTTGGGAAGAATTTTTTCTAATTAATTAACATTTTTATTTCTATCACGCTGTTTTTAATAACTAAGTTATGATACTATATCGGAATATAATTTAATACAGAGTTCGGCATTTAAAGTGAAACAACCATGAAATATTTTGAAAACAAAGCATTTTATAAAAAATGTTTCAGACAAAAGTTGTTCCATTCTAAATGGGAAAAAGAATTGCATTAATGTGTTTTAAGTTTGTGAACGACTTCAAGGTCATTTGAGGATCAACTTCATTTTTTTAAACGGGAACCTACATTTTTCTCAACGGATCCTCATTTCCCGTAACAAAATGAGTAACTTTTGTCTGAAAAATTTTTTTGTGTGATACATTTTTTTCGAATACAAAAATACATCGAAGCTGAAGGCCGATCATCCATCATTTCGAACATCTATTAAAATAACACATTGATCGTGAGAACTAAATTTTCTTTTTTGAATGTAATAATCTATATTTATTTTTTGTTCACGCATTCGCAGGAATGATGAGGTAGAAAAATTTCGGAACGTTGTTGATCTATGGAAACTTTGCCACATATTTCATGAAAAAAATGTCATCACACAAAAAAACATTTCAGACAAAAGTTACTCATTTTGTTACGGGAATTGAGGATCTGTTGAGAAAAATGTAGGTTCTCGTTTAAAAAAATGGAGTTGATCCTCAAATGACCTTGAAGTCGTTTACAAACTTAAAAAACATTAATGCAATTCTCTTTCTTCTTTAAAATGGAACAACTTTTGTCTTAAACATTTTTTCATAAAATGCTTTGTTTTCAAAATATTCGGTTGTTTCACTTTAAATTGCCGCATCCTGTATATAGCGCTTTTTAGTAGAAAAATAATAAAAAATAATGTGTTCTAATTAATATTTTTATTTCTCTCACATTTTTTTAATTAAGTAAGTCGAGTTATGATACTATGTCAGAATATATATTAACGCTTTTTAATAGAAAAATAATACGTTCGGAAATGCTTCTCTTGATAACGACACATGTTTTTTTCTTCTTCATATGTGTCTTTTGTCAGTTTTGTCACGCGATGTAAATCTCAGTGACAGATTTATAAGATCAGATACGCGACGAATAAAGGTCGATCTGTACGTTGTTCAGTCTTTTTTTGTTTTGGTGACCAGTATATCCGCTTTGTTTTTTGTAAAAAATATTTCAAAATATCAGTGAATCTCTTCGATCTCTCTAATTGCGTTCACCGACAAAATCGAATTTTCCACCGGAGTTACAACAGAATTGGTTTCGATCGCGGAATATTCACACGATTGCAAATATATATTGTAAATTGTTTTAGAGAAATAACATCAGCGGATTTCTCTTCAATCTCTAATTGTGTTCATCGAAAATAATTCGATTTTCGATGAAGTTACACAAAATGGAATTGGTTTTCATCGCGTAATATTCTGCAGTATTCCGCAAGTGCGCGGAATTTGTAAAATCGCGCGAGTGATAAATTATGTGATCGTAGTGTGTAGCGTGACGATAACGACGAGTTATGATTGTTATTGTTGTTTTGGCGAGTTTATACAGGAACTAGTCGCGCGTAGTATGAAGTGGCGGGCAAGGTAGGGGGATGATGATGGGACGGATTGTATAAAGGCGCAAACGTGACAATTAAAACGATCAGTCTCGAATCCGTTCTCCGTGTTAATCCGCCTCCTCCATAGTGTTTCCTCAGTCCTTACCAGGACTCGTCGATCGTCCTGCGTATAATCTTGACGCGAAAGTTTTGAAAAAAAAAAAAGAAGAACAAAGTTATCGCGCGATTCTTCGAACATCCTTGCGAATAAGAGAAGCTCGCGAGAGAAGAGCGAGAAAGAGAGAGAGAGAGAGAGAGAGTTCGAAGGGAGTTCGCGAGCGTTATCATATATGCGTTATATTAGGAAGACGAGCAAAATCATTCAACTACAATTTCGCACTTTTCTACACGGCAACAACCGCGATTATAGGCGTTAGAATTTTTTTTTTCCCGCTTTTGTACATAAATCAACTCCGAGAATTGGGTGATACGCGTCCCGAAGGAAGCAATCAAACACAGGTAAACATAGAAATTTTTTAATTAAAACAATTAATTTTCGATGGGAATCTGTTCGTGCAAATTAATAACACGTGCTGTAAAATTACCTAGCTCGTATAGAGCGCTTTCTCTTTTAACATTTCTGGTATACGGCCGTGTCGTGTATACGGAAAGAGCGTAATAGTATTTAAATTTCATTTCGCGTTTTACTCGCGGATGAAGAGAAAAATGTAAAATGTAAATTTTTTTTTTTTATTTACGCACGTCAACACTTCGCTTGAATGACACTTGGATGAAATATATTTCAGTCTTTCGCGGTTTTCTCGCAACAAACTCATACATTTGATGCACGTTGTTGCTCAACGCGAGAAGAACGCGCGTCTCTTATACACGTCAAATTACTCTCGCAAAGTTTTATATTCAACAGAACGTAACCGCGGCGCTAAACTGAGTCACGCGGTGCGAAAAAAAAAAAAAAAAAAAAAGAAAAAATATATATACATATGTGCAATAAGGGCGCGGATCCGCCGGATCGGTTTTTTTGTCATCGACCCATTATGTTGCGGTTTAATGTTGAGCTAACCGGTTCTAACCAGAGAACTAATAGTCTAACCGGTTCAAACACATCTTATATTAATGATCGAGAAATAGTGAGTATTGGTGACGTTACCGTTGAGTTATAGTTATTGGCAATTATTCTTTGGTGACGCAGAACTAAGATAAATAAAACTGAAATGCGCAAACCGCGAAAGTCGATCTTCGCTTATTGTATATTGAATTTCATCAATTTAATTATAATTCAAGCGAAAATCAAGACGATACTCGATTGTATTCGACCTTCTGAATTAAATGCACGTAAATATTTTGTCTAATGCGAGATTTGTTTGCATGTTTTTTTTTTTTTTATGAAGGTCGTTTGGTGGTAATTTCTGCGACTTGACCGATCCGCAATTGTTGCTCCGACATTTTCTAGAACTCTGCGAATTATGTGCGAGCGATATTTGATATTCATTGACACATTGTCTCGCTTCGCTCTCGATATTTAATAAAAACTATAACAACGACATTTCGAATAATTGACCGTAACGACGTTCCGATGTGATCGATAAGATCTGAAGGATTCAAGGTGACGAGTGTCAAATGAAAGAATCAATTGAGGCGGTATATCAATTTACATACGAATCCGTTAAAATCCCATTAGAGCAAACGTAGACTAGCGTTGAATAATAATTTTGTCATAACTTGTTGCGAAACAAGTGCGAATTTTTTAAATATTAAATAACCATTTTCTCTCTTTTTCGCGAAAGTGTTGTAATCCATTGTTTTAACAAATTATAGCGATCTGATCTATAAAAAAAAATTATCTCAATTACGTTAGCGTGATGTCAAATCATTTTTCGTGAATCGTGCGATTAATCGTTATAATTGACAGCTTCTAAATAATGACATAACATGACAAGAGAATCAATGAGACAAATAATGATCGGCAGATTCCACCAAAGATGCGGTTGCACCTTCTCGTTCTCTTTCTCTTCCTGTCGGCGTCGTCCGCGGAGCAACGGAGCAAAAGCGACGAAGAGAAATGTCACGAGAAGCACCCGACTTTGCTTTACTACTTCTCGTGGGCGGATTACACGGTGCTCGCCACGATGTTGTTGATCTCGTGTCTGATCGGCACCTTCTACGGCTTCTTCTCGAGCAAGCAGGAGACCAGCGAGGATTTTTTGCTGGGCGGCTCGTCCATGGGCACATTTCCCACGGCCATGTCGCTCGCCGCAAGTTTCATCACCGCCATCGAACTACTCGGAAATCCCGCGGAAATGTACGGACAGGTGCGGACATACACGCAGATTCGTTATATATTAATTAATAAACATGTGAATTTTCCTGCGACATTTATTCTGAGAAAAACGTGATATATGTTTAATTAACGCAGAAAAAAAATGAAGTTGCCTCAATTAAAGTCGACGAGCTGTCACACAAAAATAACTAGGGTAAACTGTACAGTAAGTGACCGCTTACCAATAAATGACCATTGCGCAAACCAATGTTTATAGGTTTAAAAATTATTAAATGTTTATAATCAAAGTTTATTTGTCTTTCAGAATTTCTTATTTTTGTTTAACGGTGATATGCAAACAGTAAGAAATCAAATTCTTATTAAAAACAAAATTGTGTGTGTACGGTCATCTACTAGGGTTTGCTATGCTTATTGAACTTTATAATTAATTTATAATTACTTATACTACAAAAAACTTATAATTATTTTTATAAATATCTAAAAAAAAATTACTTATAAATGTAATTTTAACAGTTGTTTTATTGTTGTAAGTAAATTCATTCAAGAATTATCCCGTACATAAATCCCAACAATTCGATCATTTACTGATTGGTTTACTCTAGTTCATTCGATTGTGATTAATCCGTTGTCACCACACTGGTGCACCAACGAAAATTGGAAAAACATGATTTTTTCAAAAAGTTCTTTTTATTTTTTTCATTTTTCACTAAGAATTTTTTTGGACATTTTTAATTAATTTTATTCAATTTCTGAGAATTTTTTACCTCTATTTTCACTAGTTTTAAATTATTTAGCAACTCATTACTGGAAAGTTATTCAACTTCAAAGATACAAAGTGCAAAATTGCACCAATGCGTGTGGTGACAACGTATACTAAATTGAGATGTGATGACGACGGGTTAATTTAATGTCTAGATTCTTAGCAACTATATCTGCAATAAAATATTGATGTTGCATCAACAGAATTATATATTTCAATTAAACTGATACTGTTGATTCAACATCTTTTTTTTCCGTGCACTTTTCTCAATATTGTTTTCTCACCAGGGTACTCAGTTCTGGATGACTTGCTTCTCCTTCATTCTCGTGGTACCGATCACCTCTCGTTTGTACCTGCCGGTCTATATGAAATTAAGGCTGACTTCGAGCTACGAATACCTGAATCTGCGCTTTAATCGGCACTGCCGGCTGCTCGCGAGCGCATTGTACATGCTGCAAATGGTGTTGTACACGTCGGTGGCCGTGTACGCGCCCGCATTAGCTTTAAGTCACGGTGAGTGAATTTGATTAACTTTGATTCTAATATTCACATCTAGTGAATTTCGGAATGCAGCACGTAACGTAAAATTGCACGTAACGTCGAATTAACCGCAGATTTATTGTGCTGTCGCGCACAATAAACACACTTGACGCAATTATGAATAAACACACTTGACGTATTATTACACGGACCGATGATTGAGCGCGCAAGAAATTGTTTTTCTTTCCTCTTGTCTCTAAGTTGATTTCTTGTTTCTAGCGTGAGTAATAAATATTCAATCGCATATTAATCTGCAACTTAGACAACAAAAAAATATCCGCGAAAATTTCGCGCCGTTTCTGTGATGCAAAAAAAAGCACATTAACAGTTTCGAAGAGAACTTGTTAAACTTTTTTTTGTCGGATATGTTAAAATTTCTTTCGGAATCGACGCCATTATCGAATTTACATCTTGATTTCGCGATATTTTTTTTCCCGCCAACTTTGTGAGCGAACCTGAAACACGAATTATTTATTGCACCGGTCGGAAATCCGTCAAAACAAATTTTTAAACGATGTTCTTCTATTTACAGTAACAGGCCTGAATACTTACATAGCCGTTACTCTAGTCTACGTAGTCTGCGTTTTCTATGCTTCACAGGTTCGTATTTTCTATTTGTCATAATGCCTTTATTATTACACACACACACACACACACACACACACACATCATAATAATAATAAGAAGAAGAAAATATATATTTTTATTAAGAAATTTCTTAATTTCTTAATTTAGAAAATTCTTAGTTTAGAAATTTCTTTATTTCTTAGTTTAGAAACTTCAATCTAAAGATTCTTTATTAATATATTTTTATGCTCGTGAGAGATAAAATTGTGGAGAAACAAAAAGGTTGTACGAGCCAAAGTACAAGATGTTTGTGTACGTCTTTATTTTGTTCAACACCAAAAACTTCCAAACGTTTTAATTTTTGTACCTCATGATGGCTACCCGGCATACTCAAATATTTAATCATACTGTTGTACTCCATAAGAAGAAAAATGCTATACCATTAATAATGAGTCCAGTCACCACCGGCATTGATAATTGCCTGACATCTCCGAGGCATACTTTCCACTTGACTGCGTATTCGTTCGGTAAAGACCTCTAAATGAGACGAATTTGTCGTGTCAGCTGCTTCAAAGTGCATCTCTTTTTCCTCGAAGCTTGTGCTTCAAAGGTTCCATCTATCGACTCACAAAAAAACTAGGACGATATTTGAAGCCAACTGCCATTTAT
>QVOB01028702.1:0-12164 GCA_014839585.1 Pseudomyrmex concolor | reverse complement strand
TTGGACTATAAAAATGGTATCACTGCATTAGAGCACCGTTATGAAAAATGTATTAATCTTGATGGAGATTATGTTGAAAAATAAAGCGACAAAAAAAAACGAAAAAAGTTGTTTTTCTTTATCAGACCGGAAACTTTTCACCCCACCCTCGTATAACAGTAACTAGTCAAAAAGAAGCAACATTCCTAGGAATATTGCTTGATAAAGAGAGAAACATGGAACAACAAGCTAACAGAATAAAAAAGAGAGTACTAATGGCAAACAGAGTGCTCAAAATGTGCAATAAAGTAAGTATGGGAATGAAGGTCAATACGGCAATAATATTATATAAAAGCGGGACTTCCGATAGAGCTAGTGGATGCTTTCCAGCTACGTACACAGGCGACACAGTGTCCAGTAGTGTGAGAAAGAGCATATCAGTGTGTCTCATTTACACTAGTGGACACTGTGTCACACAGTGTCGCCTGTGTACGTAATTGGAAAGCACCCAGTGTGTCTCATTCACACAGTGGACACTGTGTTACACAGTGTCGCCTGTGTACGTAGTTGGAAAGCACCTAGTGACTGTGATACTAGATTCCGGCCTTTTGGTAGCACGGAGAGGATACGCACACAGCTTTATACCGTATGCGGCACACATACACGGTATAAAGTTGTGTATTCCCTCCGTGCTACCATGCTACCAAAAAATTGGAATCTGGCATCACTACCCAGTGAGAGGTGTGCATGTGCGTGAGAGTAGTTAGCAGTAAAAAAATAGAAAACTGATAAAAGAAAGAACGTAGTGCGAAGAAAAGAGTGACGAGAAGGAAGAGAAAGAAGCAGAAAAGATGGGAAATAGAAGGTGAAGAGAACTACAAAGGAGAAGAGAGCCAAAGGTCAAGGAAAACGAAAGAAGAAGGAGACAGAAAGAAGCGGGAAAAATAGAAAGAAGGTAGCAGAAAGGAGGGAAAACAGATGGCGCGTCGACGACAGGCAGGCAAACGAGAAGCAGGAGAAAAACAAAGGAGACGAAAATTCCCTAGAGAAATATGTCACAGGCAGCGACGAAGTATGGAAAAAAGGCTTTGAGAAAATAATAATGAAAATAGAGGAAATGAAAAAAGAGATGAGAGAAGAAATGGAAAGAATGAAAAAAAAAAAAAGAAAACAAAAAACATGAAAGAACAGATGATGGAAGAAAAGAAAGCAAATAAGAAAGAAAGAAGAAAAGAGAGAAAGAAATGAAAACAGAAAAAAGAGATACTGGAAAAAAATAGTGGAGTTGGAAGAGAAGAATAAAAAAAGGGAGAGAAGAGAAAGGAAGAACAATATAGTTATAAAAGAAGTGAAGTAAAAAGAGATAGAAAGGCTGGATCAAGGGGTGAAAGAATTTATAAGAGAAAGTCTGAAAGTGGACGTAGAAGTAAAGAAGATACGCAAAATAGAAATAAATGATAGAAAGAATAGAATAAATGATAATAAAAATGTAATGGTTGCAGAGATAGACAACTGGGAGCAAAAAAGAGAAATAATCTTCAAGAAGAAAGAGCTGGAAAAAGCCATAATAATAAAGGATGATCTAACAAGGAAAGAAAGAGAAATACAGCAGTAATTAAGAAGAATGGCAAAGGAGCAAAGAGAGAAAAGAGACGACAAAGTAAAGATGGGTTACATGAAAATTAGCCTGAAGGAGAGATGGTACAGATGGAATGAGAGAACAGAAAACCTGGAAGAAGAAAGAAGAAGAAGAAGAGATTGAGAGCACAAGATGGAAAAGAGAAGGAAGGGACGGAAGATAAAGAAAGAGGATTAAAAATATGTTTTTTAGAATGTAGCGGGATTAACAAACAAGTGCGAAGAAACGTGAAAGTATCTAGAAAAGTTTGATATTATCAGAGCTTAACAGAGACGTGGATGGAGGAAGAAGTGTGGAAGAAAACAAGCACGAAAGTGTCGGACAAGTTTAAGTGGAATTGTATGTCGGCGACGAAGGAGTTAGCGAGAGGAAGAGCTAAAGGAGAAATTGTCACGGCAGTTAGTAAAGAATTGAAGGGAGCAAAAATAAAGAAAATAAATAAAGGAGCAATGGAGATACACATAACAAAAAAATAAGTAGAGAATAATGACAGTATATAGCCAAAATATCGAGGAAACGTTGGACAATCTGATGGGAGAAATAGAGAAAGAAAATCCAATAATAAGAAGTAACTACAACGCGAAAACGGGAGAGAAGGGAGGACCGATAGTAATAGGTAAGAAGAAAGAAGAAAAGACAAGGAGATCAAGAGACAAAGTGATAAACATGGAAGGGAGGATAATGGTAAATAAGCTAAAAGAAAGAGAGTGGATGATATTAAACGGGAGCTTTGACAAAAAAGAAGAATGGACATATATAAGAGAACAAGGATCATTAGTGATTGACTATGTTGTAACAAATGAAAGAGCAATAAAAGAAATAAAAAAAAAGTAAAGGAAGGGAATAGAACAAAGTCAGATCATATGAAAGTGGAGTTGGAAAGGGCGAGTAAAAAAAGAACAAAAAGGAAGGAACATGTGGAAATAGAAAGGAGCGATGAACATAAGAAGGAGAAGATTTGAACAGAAATAAAGGAGAAGGTAGAAAATTTAATAATAAAAATAAAGAAGAAGACGATACCGTGGAAGCTAGGAAGAAAGGAGTGGCATAGCAAAGAGTGGAAAAAGAAGAAGAGAGAGTTACAGAGGAACTAAGAAAGCTGAAAAAAAGATAAACAGGGAAGAATACGTAGGCAAAAAGAAAGAATATAGAAAATGATGCGATAGAAAAAGGAAAAAGCATGAAATGGAAGAGGAGGAAAAGATAAGATCCATAAGAACAGAAGAAAAAGCATAGAAGTACATAAATAAATATAGAAAGAAAAAAGAAAAAATAGATGAAAGGGTAAATATGCATAGATGGAATGCACATTTCATGGAATTACTAGAAGGAACAAAGGAAAGAGTGGTGTTGAAAGAAGAGGAAGAAGAAGAAGCAAAGAAAGAAGCAGAGGACAAGATAGGAAGAAAAGCGAGAAAAGTGAAGAAATAACAAAAAAAGAACTAGTAAAGCAGCTAAGAAAACTAAAAAAAAGGAAAGCACCGGGGGAAAATGGCATAAGAGAATGAAGCATGGAGACTGATGCCGGATGTAATAGGAGAAGCGTTCCTAAAATTGATAAATAAAATACGGAAGGAAGGTGGGATTCCGGAAGAGTGGAACAGTGGGTTAATTAGCACAATTTATAAGAAAGAAGAAAAGGGGGAAGTGAAGAACTACAGAGAAGTAACCCTAATGGACACAGCCTACAAAATATATGCAAACATTTTGAACAAGAGACTGCAGAAGGAAGTAGAAAGAAAATTAGAGGAAAGACAGGCTTCAGGGAAAGAAGAAATACAACAGACGCAATATACGTTCTGAATTATGTAGTGAACAGAGAAATAACAAAAAAAAGAAAAGATTTTTGAATTTTTTGCGGACCTAAAAGCAGCGTGATAAGGTGGATAGAAAAATTTAAAAAAATGTTGAAAAAGGCGGGAGTAGAAGAACAACTAAGGAGAAGAATTATGGAGACGTATAAAGAAACGAAGAACAGGGTAAAAGTAGAAAAAGGAAAGTCGAAAGAGTTTTGGATGAAGAGCGGAGTTAGGCACGGAGGTGTTTCATGAGTCCTACGCTGTTCAATATATATCTTATGGATTTAGAGGCAGAATTGAGGAAGGAACAATCGGGGAATATGGTAGTGGGAAAAGAGAAATTCTGATGTTTGTTGAGGGGAACGCTGATTTTGTCCTCTGATTTAAAAATCGGAGTTTTGAAGAGCCGCGGTAGGCGGATGCCAGGTCTTTATGCGCGCCAGTGAACGCAGTTCCGTTCAGAATACATCGCGACAGGCAATCCTCGTCGAGCGCAGAAGCGTGAATAAGCATCTAAAATCGCGGGCGTGCTATAGTTGCCAACAAACTCTAAATATACAACACGAAAGGCTAAGCACACAAACAGAGCTATGTACGCTTTGCGCAAGGTGATTCCGCGACCCGCCGATGCGCGAAGCACTACCGGGCCGGCGTAATCCGCAATGTAAAAAGGCGCGGGTGAGACGCGGAGAATCGGAGAAGAGACGCGATGAATGGGCAAACTATATCCATGAGTTGCGTCGGTACAGCCGCTCGCTTTCGAGTGCAGGCGATGCACTAGTGCATGGAATAACGGATCGGACGAGAGTGCGAGCTCGCAGAACCCAAAAATCTTGGCGAAGCGTCGCGAGAGTCAGCTGAGAGCCGCCGTGAAGTTAATGAAGATGAGCCTGACGGATGATTAGGTTGACCATTGGATGAGCAGCTAACAAGACTGGGTGCTTGGTGTGATAAGGAAGCGGAACTTTATCAAGCCGTTCGCCGACACGAAGTGTTCCATCTGCGTCGATGAACAGACTTAACGACGCGAGTTTATTCTGTGATGCGAACTGTTTACTCTTTGAGAGTAAGTCGCGCTCGTTAGGAAAAACTGTACCTTGGATGAACAGACTTCTTGGATCCACAGACTTCTATATACTACACTAGACCATTAGCTCGCGTGATCTCAGTAGAGATAACGGCCACAAAATCTATGTACAATGGGAATACTGTGGAATGCGGGTTTCATTGATTGATTTTGACGAGAAAGAGGATTCGTCCAATTATTGCCTATATATTTATGTACGTGCGCGACGATGCATGCGCAGACAGCAATTCAGCAAAATTTATCGAAACACTGAGTGCTGGTTATTTGAGTGTACCACATATAACTGAACTCTTACGACTCTTAGACAACTTACTTAATGAACGAGAGCCGTTGCTAGACTGGAAAAAATTCAATCAGCTGTCAAACATGACGGCCATCTTGCATTCTTCAGTACTCCCATTTTCCCCCTCCATGACGGCTTAAGTACATAGATTTTTTAGCCAGCCTTACATAGGAAGCTAGCGGTCTAGTATACTATAGAAGTCTGTGGATGAATCGGAGCCAGAACCCGTGCTTGAGTACAGTCATCCGTATATAGAACTGAAATGCGGGTTGATAGCTTCGCGCCAGTTCTTGCTTTTGACCGACACAAGGATGTAAAGCGGACTACGTAAATCGTGACTCGGATCAATTTTGGTCACGATGAAAATTGAGACGCTAAGCTCCAGGACTCTGTCGGCTGTGTGACATGAACATTGATAGCGCGTTCTTCAGCTTATATCAGGCGATGTGAACGTGTTTAGAGGTGGCCATTCAAAAGAATCTAGACGGAACTACTTAGGCCCGTGCCATCATAAGGTGTTTGACATTAAGTCTCCGCTGAGAAGCCCGCGCGATGCGCAGTCAGTGAGATTCATGGCGGTTGGCACGTGACGCCATGTTGCCGTCGGAGACTGGACTTCGGCGATTTGACACGAAGGTCTTCCTCGACGGATGTTAACTGAGCCACGCGAGGGTTACTGTTGAATCGGTCCAACAATAATATGAAACTCGCGAGAAA
Organism: Pseudomyrmex concolor; assembly: GCA_014839585.1. Classification (NCBI taxonomy): domain Eukaryota; kingdom Metazoa; phylum Arthropoda; class Insecta; order Hymenoptera; family Formicidae; genus Pseudomyrmex; species Pseudomyrmex concolor. The sequence continues at coordinate 6,660 of QVOB01028702.1, read as the reverse complement.
TTGAGCGTTGATCGAACAAAGTCGATCAACCGCGCAAGGAGCACCGCGGCTGACAATTCAAGGCGAGGCACGCTCAATGGATTGACCGGAGCTACTTTCGATTTGCCGGCGAATAACGACGTTGTTATCTGGCTAGAGAGCGAGGTGGTGCATAAGTAGACGACAGCTGTGTACGCGACTGTTGATGCATTGGCGAACTCGTGAAGTTCACAATGCATCATCTTTGAACCCTAAGTAGTCCAGCGAGAAATCTAGGCCGTTTCGGTATGGGAGTGCTTGATAGATAGTCTTCCATCGAGAGAGAACCGAGTCCGGGAGACTATCATCTCAGGAGAGTTTTAATCGCCATAAACTTTGCATGAAAACTTTCACAGACACGGTGGCGGGAGTGACCCAATCCAGCGGATCAAACAACTTGGCGATCGTCGACAAAATGGTCCGTTTCGTATTAGACATGGAATCCGGTAGCAACACGTGAACTTGAAACGCGTCTTGAGATGGGTTCCAAGTAATGCTTAAAACCTTGAGGCTTCCGTCGGCCTATAATCGTTTGCTACAAGCCAGCCCATGATTTTCTGGAGCAATATCGTCCAGGAGGTCGGCTGAATTACTCGCTTACTTCCGTAATTCGAATCTTCCGCGCCTCAACAACGCGCAGACTTAAGTTCGAGTATGTCGGAGAAGAGGAATGTCTTCGGCGCCGAATAAGACGTCGTCGACATAACAATTCTCGCGTAAGACGGGCACGGCTAACGGAAATGCGCTATCCTCATCCACGAGAAGCTGTTTCAGCACGCGAAGATCGAGAAAACGGAGTCGGAGCGGTATCGTAGGTGACGATAAAAAGTTGATATTCGTCAGCTGCAGTTGAGTTTTTGAGACTCCACAGAATGCGTTTATAATTACGATCGCGACTGTCAATCAAGATTTGACGGTACATCTTAGCTATGTCCGCCGTATAAACATATCGGTGCTAACGCCACCGAAGGAGAATGGCAGGAAGATCCGTTTGCAATTTTGGCCCTGTGAGCAAATGACCATTGAGCGACGTACCGTTTGTCGTGATACTTGATGCGTTGAAGACCACTCATAGACGTAGTGGCGCTCGTTTCTCGGATTACCAGATGGTGTGGAATATATACACGCATTGAATTGACCTTGATGGAGGACCGGTCACCTTTTTCATGTGACCGAGGCGCTCGTCAAGAAACTCCCTATTGTTTCTGTTGTTCCGGCTGCGATTTAAATCTATCGATGTAACGAGTGGAGCGAGTGCTCAGCAGTCCTTCGAGAATCACTAATCTCGATTGGCGGATTCCTCCCTTGCTTGGAGGACGCACAACATAGCGTTCATCTAAAGCTCGAGAGTGGGTCGCGAGGACGTGATCCTCACACCGTTTTTCCTCGAGATCGAGAAGTTTGTTGCGGGACCTCCTCAACCTCCCAGAATCTACGCAGCTCTTGATCGAGAATGGTGTGTGGTAATGCGAGTTACCACAGCGTTTTTCGACCTAACTTTGCCTGAAAAAAACCATCCTAAGTGTGAGTTTTGAGCAACTGGCTCGTTGACGGATCCCTTGCGCACCTCTCCGAGAATGATGCTACTAAATAAATCAGCCCCGATGATAATGTCAATCGGATCTGAACTCGTGGACTTGTCATCAGCCGAAGTGAGATCCGCTAAATAACTCCACTTCATTAGAATGAAGGAACTCTTAAGAGTATAGAATGTTAGAGAGTTAAGGATAAAAGCGGTTGTCGAGAAAGTTGGACTGGTGCTGTAACGCGGAGCGATTGTGAGGTGCGTGCCGTATCGACATGTGCCGGCATCGGCGCAGCCTACAGCGGTAATCGACACCGATGTTTTAATTCGCTTTAACTGCAACGATTGAGCCAAATTTTCCGAAACGAACGTGACTTCGGATCCTTGATCTAAGAGAGCGCAAACGGTTGCGCTTTGTCCAGCCGGCTGTGACTCTAGCTGTCGCAAACAATACGAGAGGGGGGTTGCGAAGTGATGAGAACGAGTAATGAGAACTGAACGATTATCGACGGATATCGTTAATGACTTGGTTGTCATTGTAACGTGATGTGTCTGTAGAAGAATTCGAGTCAATATGCAGCATTAAGTGATGCTTTTGCTGACACTGACGGCACGTAAATTTGCTCGTGCATGATCGCACATTATGTTTTGTACTAAAATAGTTAAAACATCGATTTGACCTTTTTATTATTTCGCGTCTTTGACTCGGACTCTTCCCGATAAAGCATTTATCGATAAAATGCCGCTCCTTACAAAGAGAACACGCGGTCGTTATGACAGTCGACGCAGTAGCGCTCATTACTTTTGAAGTACGCGCCAGTTTGGTCGCACTAGATTGCGTTAATTCGAGAGCCGTCGCGCGCGCGGATATGAATCGGCTCAAGTGCTCATATCGCGGGGAGTTCGATTGTTCCCTCAACTTCATCTTCCAAGCTTTTCGCGTGGATGCGTCGAGTTTTTGCGATACAAAATAAACAAGAATGTCGTTGAGAATATCGTTAGATGAACGATCAAGTTCTTTGATCTTTTGAGCGACGCGATTGCTTTTTCCGATTTGTCGCGCAAGGCATGCAACTTGACGACCGACTCGCGGGCAACGACCGGTAGATTGTACAAATTAAATACGTGTACGTCGATTAAGCGTCGTTTATTTTCGTAACGTGCACAGAGTCCCTGCCATGCTACTTTGAAATTGTCGGCGATGATTTCGATACTGTCGATAATGTCGCGCGCGAAATCCGCTATTATTAAGTATAAGATATCGCTATTATTAATTATAAGCGCCGTAAACCTATCGTGAAAAAACTTTCCCACTCTTCAAATTTTCCGGATAATGGCGGCAGTTTAATCGACAGAAGATGTTTAAGCGAAAAAGATGATAACGCTACCGAATCAGAAATATTCGCAGGTAATCGGTTCGAACTCACGCGAGGTTCCAGCTCCTCGAGACATTCCGTAATGTGGTCCAGGGCGGTTTGATAAATCTTCTCGTAGATTTCGAGTCGATCTTCTTGAAAGTAGTCGACGTCTTAATTGTCGTGCCGTTTCTGGGAACGCTTGCTGAATCTCGACATGACCTTGAAGAAATTGGCTTCACGTGTCCTTGAGAGACGTCATCCTCAAACGTATTTTTGCAGGCGTGTAATTGTTCCTGCCTATTTTTTTGAAATTGTCTAACGCTCTTGCAAGCAAGTGCATCCATGATTGCTGCTTTATTAGAATTTCGCTCATGGTACGTGGCTTTGTTAAACTCGGCCATGATTGTTGATGAATTCGTTTCCTTAGTGCAACGAATCTTTATCTCTTAGATTTGAAGTAATACGTTGGTTACGTAATAGAACGTTTAATTAAATAGCCGTGCTTGGTAGTTGTAGTAGATATATTTCAGAGATAGAATAAGATAACTATATATATGTATTCGGTAGAACGTCGCGAACAAGGTGTACGTCTTCACAATATTGCAGATCAAGACAGAATGCCCCGACCCTTTAGCTTTTCCTAGCTCATCGTGTCCAGTTTTATCGTAGCTGTCCGATTCCGAACATATGCCTTATATAGTCGCTGAGCAAGGTCGTTGGTCCACTCGGCAGTCATAAAACCGGCGTTCGTAAACAGAGGAACACACGTGCATTCCGGATCGCGTCTTATATCTCTCGCTTTCAGATTCTTTTTATTCTGTCTATCCTCTCAATCCGGCTCGAAAGACCAAATGTTGAGGCGTGGATCAGATAATCACGATATCTCGGTGAGGGAGACGTTGATTTCGTCCCGGATGGGACGAGAAGAAGATAGGAATATAAAAGAATCAGTGCACTTTTTTGTGGTGTTTGCGTTGATGACGAGTTGATTTATTTTGTTTCTTTGCAGCGTCCTCGACAGCCGATGCGTAATCGATGAACGCGTCACAAAATAATGTCGATATTTCGATTGTAGCTAGATGGCCACAATGAACAAGACGAAGGCGAACTCGCATAGACTAGTATACCGCGGATGCAGTACTCGAGTACACCACAAGAAGCAGATCCGAACTGGTGGATTGATTCGTACGGCTGAAAGGATGCGATCGAACTAAACTGGAAAAGACTCTAGAGCTCGATTTCACAAAAGTGAAATCGAATCAAAAACAATGGAAAATTCTTCGCCTTCGTCTTGCTCGGATTCGGCCAATCGTCATGTGTTGCGATAATATGCAACGGCCGATTAGATGTATAAAAAATGGAAAGGTTTGCGACGCATCGGCAGTACAACACGTGGCAGTTTCTCCCGTGAGATCGAAATCTGCACGGACACTGCCTTGGATTTTTCTTTAGCCAGAACGCTGATTTTAGACGTTGTCGGAACAGTTAATTACGCTTATCTCTAGAATTCGCTCACATCACACTGTGGTGAACGAACACCTGTGTAGAAAAGGTATTGTTGACTTAACGGGATGCCCTTGCGGTCATCCGACGCAAAATATTAATCATGTGTTTATTCACTGTACAAAAAATAAAGTCTTTTCTGATAAGCTGCTCATAAAGTCTTTTCCATAATGGTTTTGGACCTCACATACAATGTTATAGAGGTGGCTTTCTTTTCTATGAGCAACATTCCTCTATACTCACATGTAACCAGATCTGTTACTACTCTTTTCAATGAGAGAAAGGTCCGCGGTTTGTGTATAGGGGTGAAATAATGGGCAGAGTGGGGAGAGCGTTGCGGCGGGACATTTGCTGACAGCTAATGGTCGTAGAGTAAGAAGGGGGGACACTACGCAGAACGGACGAATTTGCATCGGTCCGCGGATCTTTCTGTCATTGAAAAGACAGTACCGTCTTTACACATCTGCAGTACATACATACTGTCCAATATTCAACTTAATATAAGGTTTGTTCTTTTTCCATACATTGGCTGCACTAGTTCACAGGCTATCTTTTTTTACTTCTATTAGAAGGAAAAAGAGAGACTGTGAACTAGTGCAGCCAGTTTTTATATATATATATAACCTTATACTCTAAAAACTCAGTCTTGGTACATGCCCCTTTCAAGTAGGGGTAAGGCTGCTTTTACATGAAGCGTAACTTGCGTAAGCATAACTTGCGTTAGCCAATCACATTGTCTCAGCTACGATACGAAAATACGCTGAAACTATTTGATTGGCTAACGCAAAATACGCTTAAGGTGCTTTTTCATGCTCGTCGCTTGTCGCTTATTTTCAGCGATAGAATGATCACGTAATTGAACATATCGCTGTCTTAACTTATCGCTTATGAAAACAAAAGTAGCGACAGAATACAGTGATTTATTAGTAATATAATCTAATAAGTATTAAATGCTAAATGTGAGAGGAAGAACTTGATTATAAGAAGGAGAGTTGGGTATATCTCTTGAAAGTACTTAAGTCAAAAGAAGTAAAAAAAATTCGAAATATCTTACAAAGAAAAATATATAGAATGGATTTCTGAATGTATGACTATATAAAAAATTTGGTATAGAAACGTGCAGCGTCGTCAAATAGTAACAACAGCGTGTGTAAATGATAATACTAGAAAAAAAGCAAAAAAGAAAATACAATAAAAACGCCACTGGATAAATCCAATTTTTCAAGCTCATTACAAATATGATTTTTTTTATGTATCCCGCTGTAATCTCACAGATGAACAATTTAAAAACTATTATCATATGACTGCAACTCAATTTGAGCAATTATTAGATTTAGCTCCTGTAAGTATTAGATTTGGCTCCTGTAATTACAAAACAAACAGTCAGGTTTTTAACTTTTCCAACTTTATTTAAATATATAATAAATATATAATATATAATATATGCTTATCTTAATAGACTGCATTACTGAAAGTACAGACATCTGTGCGACGATCTCAGCGACGTCGCAAAAAGTTGAAATAATTTAACTTTATTACGCTGTCGCAGCGACAACGGCTGGACGGAAAAATGGGGGATTTCGATCACGTGACCAAGTGTTGCAGCGACAATTGTCGCTCATGAATTTGTACTTTTACACAAGTTACGCTCCATGTAAAGGCCATTCTACATAAGACGCAGATACGGGTCGCAGGTCGCAGATATATTTAATCACATTAATCAAATAAGTAAATCGGATAACGTGATTGGTCAGTTGCGCCCTGCGACCCGTATCTGCGTCTTATGTAGATAAGGCTGGATCCTCATACAAACACCGGCGCTTTGACACCGAGCGTGATTGGTGAATGGCGGGTCAAAGCGCCGGTGTCTGCATGAGGATCCAGCCTAAACCTTAAAAGCAGCCTAAGGCTCTAAGGTGTCATTGAAGTAAAGAAGAAGAAAACTTTTCGAATCGATTACTGCGATAGACAATTCTGGTGATTTCGTAAATGCAACTATTGTGAATTTGGACCTCATAATTTTTGCGGAGCGCACCGAGCGCTATTCGGAGTTTTTGCACGTTGGTAAGGTGCAATTTCATGGAGCGAAATTTCGCTGGCGAAATTACCCCACTCCGTCGAAAATGTGTAGTCAGCGAAAAAACGCTCATAGTTCGACATCATCGAACTCATGGTGTAATAATATAAGGTGTAACATTCCCGTGGATGCGCAGTAGCCAACCAATCAGATTTGGGTCCAAATGCTTGTCGTGTATA
>QVOB01028700.1:0-25198 GCA_014839585.1 Pseudomyrmex concolor | reverse complement strand
TGTATATGTACACTGCGTTAAATTTTTTGTTTGTTTACGGGAGAAAGGAAGGCGCGATATGATATTTAAATAATTTTGTGCGCCATATAATATTTAAATAATATACATTTAATATTTTATTTTACATGCTCTTAGCTTCAAAACGAATTTTTTTTAACACAGTTTCTCCGATTTCGATTATGTTTTGGTCACGCCTGTAAATTTTTCAACAGAATTTCGAGTCGTTTTATCAGAAAACAATTGATTGTTTGTTTAATTATCAAAGAGTAACAACACATGATTACTTGTGAAAAAAATTATGCGTTTCTTATTATTCTTACGTCACGATACAATAATATTTTTGTACTGCGATTGTTTTTTTTTTTTTTTATAAATAACATTAAGAATGAGAAGAGGAGAGAGTTCTCAGGACATTTCGCCGTCATCCGCGTATTCTTACATCTAAGATTTTCTTTCTTTCATTCGCGCATACAACCACGTTATCCGACGTTCGTTTGCAATGACGGTGAATGTCTGAACTTTGTTGCTCGTTCCTCCGGCTTTGCCGATGAAGAATGACCTTTGCACTCGGTCGCTTCTGTGAAAGTACACGTTTCATGCATCTTCCATCGCGCTTCGTTCTGCAAAATACTTTGCGCACTTTTTCTAGCTTGTCGCGAAAAATGTCGGAAGTTGCTTTAGGTTCTCGCAAAAAGAAACGAGTCTTTTAAATTCGATTTACTTATTATGTTGTGTGTTACAGTATTTTTAATTACTATATATTTATCATATTATCCACATCGAAACTGTTACAATAGCGCACACGGAAAAAAAAATTGATGTTGAATCGACGGCATCAGGTTAAAATATATTCCGTTTAAAAAATATATTCAGTTTGAAATATATTCCGAAATATAATTATTATTATTTGTTGCATCAACAACAATAATATTATTCACTTTACACAGCAGATTGTTGCTTTACGAATCTAGATCTTAAATTAATCGCATGCCCAGTTAAATGAACTATTTGTTTTTAAAACGTCGACCTTAAATTAAAGCAACTCCGATTTTTTTCGTGCAAATATTCATGAAACTATGAACAAACGTTACGTGAGTTTCCTTGCTGTATTATAATTTAATTAATAATTAACGAAACACTTTCGAAATATCTACTCGAATTGAATATTTAATCGGACGATTTCGCTCGAGTGTCGCCGGACGTTAATTTTGCGCGACGCAAAGCTCGTCAAGCGTTTCAAATTAGTCGCTTCTGCGATTCGCGCGTTGTTGGATGCGCACAACGTGCGCGGTATTTCAATCAAAAACACGTTCGTCGCTAAATGCGCGTTTGGTTTCCCGAGGTGGTGGCGCTCAGAAATGCGCGACGGGGCGGGCTCATTGTTTCGATCAAATCCCGATTAATTTGTATGCGCTTAGAAAGGCGCGGAAGCATTCCCGCAAGGCGTGTGATGAAAGCTTACCTGTGCAAAGAGGGTTCATGCTAATTTCGCGCGCTTTCTATTGGCAGCAGCCCGAACGCGCGCGCGGCAAATGAATTCCGACGAGGGTATCACGTCGTCTTTTTCCGTAACGGGTTACACTTCGCGTTAGATCATTGTCACGTTTTTTTTCTTTAGCGCGCGTTTCGACGCGCCGCGCGGTGTTAGGAAAAATAATATCGCGACTTGTCTCTCTCGTTGCCTCTCGGAAGTTCAACGGACCGTGGCCGAGCTGAAAATGACAAATAACCGGCCAAAACTTTTTCGCGAATCTCGCGGTCGTGCCTCCCGTCGAGACTCCCGGTTTGATATTTGATCACGCGAAATCTCGACGGAAAGCAGCCGCGAGGAAACGCGGCGTCGTTTTCACGGCTCACCGAAGAACTTATTGTACAACGCGCGCGTTAAATAATAAAACACGTGCGACTGTGCGTGAACTCACGCGATCAGGAAATACGTCGAGTAACAAATCGCCGCGAGAGAAATGCAATTAACATTTTTTGTTGACAAAAGTTTTTTCGAAAAACGAGCTAGAAATCAGATATTCCTTTCGGTGAACTCACCGCATGGTTGCGCGAATAAACTTTCCGCGGATCGCTCTTGGACGTGCGGCGATGCGCGGCGAATGCATATGCATGAAACTAGGGGGTGCGTTCCTGGCATCGGTCCGTGTAGAATTCTTCTTCTGTACTCTCGACGGTACGTGTCGAGGTTGCGTTATTAAAAAAAAATAAAAAAAATAAAAAAAAACACGCGGATGCGAACGTGACCCACAGTTCGTTTACGCGAACGCAACATTCGCGCGCGAACGTTACAGGTAATTACTTCGTCTCGTTGCACGCGCGCGCGCGCGTGTGTGTGTGTGTGTCAGAGGGGAATAAAAAAACTTTTATCGGTTGATCGAAGTGGATATTAATTATAGCATCACGTGTGCGCGAGAGAGGAGAGCCGGGAGATAATCGCGTAAAGGCGGGAATTCAATTTATCTCGCGCGCGAAAACGCATTACGAGTTTCTTTCTCGAGTCCTCGCGCACACAAACCTGGCTTTGCTTTCACCGCTTTCGATGGCGGAATTTGCACGATAAGATACAAAAGTCTTATCGCCGAGGTGGATTGTCCAGCCACCTCGCGCGGGCCATTCGGTCGCCGCGAAGAATAGATCGCAATAAAATGCAATTTTCTAGGAAGATGCAGGATAATACCATACACACGACACGCAATGTTGGGTATAATCTACGGGAGATTTAATTAAGATTAAAACGCGCGCGCAGCTCGTTCGATTCTCGCACGCCAAACAACCGACCGCGATAAGTCGTATACGCGCGCGGTATTTTCGTTCGCCCCTTGCGGCCGAGCCGTTTGCAACACTTTGATGTCGAAAATGTCACATACGGAACACCATATGTACTTCAAAGGTAATTTACTTATCGTTAATTGAATTGAGAAAATTTTCGGCACAGTTCCAAATTAAATAACAAACAAACAAACGTAATCGTGTGATGTAAAGAATTAAAAAAAAATTGAATTGTTTGTGCGATGTGAAATCATCATCTTTGAATGTTTTGAATACGAGGTGCTTCTTCGCTGGTAGAAATTTTGCGACCCACATTCGCCGATTTGCAGCAACGTTGCAAAATTGCATTTACGCTCGCGGAGATAACGTTAATTTTTCCCAAGACCGTGTCAGCGCTTACCTCTCTTTCGCAACGCGCGACACGTCTTTCGTTTGCCGTGCTAACACCGCCGTCGGCCGCCTCTAAGTATTCGCGCAACGTTTTTCAAGGATGCGCGAGGAGCGTCGGAAATTCGCGAATTAATTTATAATACCGGAGCGGCTCGGTCCGGAGATTTAAAGACCGCGATAATCCGTTCGCCGCGCACACACAAGACACTTGAAATTCCGGCGACGACCGCTGGGGCCTCCCCTTTCTTGCCCCTTTCTCTTTCCCCTCGCCCTCCCTTTTCAGTTTTAGAAGAAATTTACGATCTGACCGGAACGCGTTCGGTCACTCCCACCCGATGGGCATCCCGAAGGGTGTAATTTTATAACCGGTCGTAATTAGGGAGACATTAACTCGCTTAAGACCTTCTTGCCCGCGCGTTCCGCACCGCGGAGAACATGGTGCCCTCCGCTCGCGCGCGGCCATTTCGCTCCCATTATTATGCCAGAACAATGAATAGTTAAAATCTCTTTACTGCCGGCGTGCGTTGGACTACACGAGACGGCCTCTTCCGAGCGAGCTGCCAGGGAGATTTCACGGAGGGAATCTCGCGCTTCCTTTCTGCTGTTTTTTCTTTTTTTTTTTTTCTATACCGTTCGGTATGTTGAAACTCGCGCGCGCGTGTAGCAATAAAATTGTAATAGGAAACACGCTTCGATATATTCTCCACAACATTAGAAACATTTCAGAAATTACTTGTGTGTGCAACGACGAAAGAAATATTAAAAAAAAAAAAAGGAGGAGGAATTTTCTCATTTTCTCGTATGTAAAAACGTGTAAATCGGTGCGAATGAGAGATCTCTCGATTTATATAGTCGAGGTGCGCGCGCCGATTGCAAACGCACTAATAAAAGAAAAGAGAGTCGAATTCCGACCGCGCGAGAGAAACACGTGGGCCGCGAGAGAGAAGCGGAAAGCGGTTGTTGTCGATTATGCAAGTGGCTATCTGTATCAATTTTTTTCTTCGTTCTTTTACGATCGCGGTTTGCAGAAGTGACTGCTCTAATTGCCGTTGAGTATATGTAATAATAGTATGCTTAAAATTTGCGGCGCGAGTAATTGCGCGAGAACGAATTTTCGACCCGGCCGTGTGAATTATTGCTCTCTAGCTTTTGCGCCTCGGATGATTTACCGCGATGATTCACTTAACTTAAACGCCACAATGTCGTAGAACAATTTTCGCCGCTGCTTTCCACCGCGGTGTGAATTATTGCGAACTTTTGCGTCTCTTTTTTTTATTTAATTTTATCTAATAACGCCGCGCGTAATTCGCGCTCACATAATCGCGCGATTTCGAACGGAACGCGGAAAAAAAATAGGGCAGGGTTCAATCAAACGGACGCCGCCGTCTCTCACCGCATAACAATTATCCCTATCTCGCAACTCTTCCGTTGTTCGCTACGCGGAACGCGCAATGCGTTTTCTTCCCCGGGCGTGTTGCGGTTTTTCGCGTTTTCGATCCGGTTCGAAATAATAATGCTCGTTACTTCGCACGCCGTTAAAACTATTCCATCGGGCGGGCACAATGGCGCATAAACCGATGGCCGGCGGTGGTAAAACGCATTCCTCGCGTCGGCCGGTTTAAAAAGTCTTAATGAAGGTATAGGTCCGCGCACCGGGGCGGGAAAAACGACGTCTCGCGTGTGTTGTAGCGAGACTCCACATCAAACTCCACGAAGGAGCTCGTTCTCTCGAAGGTGCGATAATTCAGCCACTCCGTTTTTTTTTTTTTTTTTCAAGACTTCGGCGTTTTAACGCTTCGAGGTGTGAAAATCCTTCGACGCTTATTAACGCGAGGCTTAAATCCTTAAGCTACACGACTTAAACTCGACACTAACCACTTGTTTAACTCACGCGACGTTCATAATTGGAATAACGTTAGTCTCTTTGAGGGCGCTCAATAAAAATTGTTTACACGCTGCATGTGTGTTTATAAACTTTTGACTTAATGCTCTCGACATCAGAAAATTTAATTTCGGAATATTTCCGATTATCTTTTTAAAAGCGCGCGCAAACAAGAGAGTGCAAAAATTTCACAATTTTTCACAAAACGTCTCGATGATTTGCGCGTCTTTTGCGTAACAAATACGTGTAACAACAAATTCCACGGCACGCTATACACGCGCGTGCGTTGCGTACACGCAGGTGGAGCGAAGGTTCGGCTCGCGCGCGGCGAACGGACGCTCCCGCCATTTTATATTACAGGAGAGTTAGCCGCATCTCTCCGTCTTCTCATCTCTCTCTCTCTCTCTTTCACCGAGCGCTTCTACTATACGACCTGTATCATTATCTGTCATTATGCCGTTGGACAACGGCGAGAAATAGCTCCGGAAGGGGATGAGGTCCGTGCCGTGTAAAATCCCGTCCGATAGCGCGCGCCGCGGATTTGCGCGCGCGATGGTACCTGTAATGCGGTTAGTTTAGGGCTCGTCGGACTTGTGTAACATGTAATTTCGCCCCCTCCGGGATTATCCCGACGCCTCGCGTGTGTCCCGGATTTTTCGTTTTAAACTGATTCGTGTCCAAGCGAAAACTATCGCTTTTCTGTCTCCGCATGGTGGATGTGCGAACAATAAAGTCTTTTGGTTGAAATTTAAATTACATATCGAGGCGGAAAATTTTTATTACATAAATTGAAACAAATCTTACGAGCTGTGATCCACATATGAACCCGGTGGCGGTAGATAATATAATAAATAATAAATAAAATAACAAATAAAAAATAACTCCAACAACGTTGAAAAAAGAACGTTTCGAAATGTGTTTTTCGATTTGTTGATATAAATTGACTGTGAAGATGACACGAAAAAAAGAAAAGGATCGAATTATTAGAAGAGAATTACTTTGCCGCAGGTAGATCGTAGCTCGTAAAGTCTATTTCGATTTAAATTTTTTTCCCAGAAGCTCGCTTTTTGATTTAGAAAATATAAAATCATCCACTCGTGTTATTAGAATTGTTTTACAATCTCGTCGGGAGAAAATTGCCGCCGAAGACGCTGTTATTTCGTTCTTTTATCTTCCTGCGCATCATTCGGTCGCACATTTCAATTGCCAATCGTTCGGCATAAACGCGCCATCATAAGGAGCATTAAAGTCTTCTTGACTCGTACTTTCTCGAGTTCCTCGTTACATTGCGCCAATCGAGACGATTGTATTGTGGTACGCCGATGATTGCACCGCGAGAGAGAGAGAGAGAGAGAGAGAGAGAGATGATCGGAGAGAGAGGAATCCCCGCCTCATTTCCCGGGTGAAAGTTTTTTTCTCGTTTTTTTTTGTGTGCGTTGCGGCATACGAGACCAAAGAAGAAGTTTTTCTGATTCCGCCGCGATTGTAATAATATAAAACGCGTATACGCGAGAAAGGGAAAGTTCGAAGCGCGCGGATGCGCCAGGAAATGCGCTCGCAGTTTCCCCTCGCGGCGATGAACGGGAAGTTACCCGTCTTTTTTGTTTTTTAACTTTCCACGTCCGACTCTTGACGAGACTTGTCAAGAGTTGTAGACGAATTGAATGAATAACGAGCGAGTATCACTGTGCGTACACGCGGTTTTTCCCTTCGTCGCGCGTCAGGTAACGCGACGTTAATTCGACGACTACCACGCTGAATAATCGCGCTCGAAATTACGTAAAATTACGTCGGGATTCTCCACTTTCTAACATTTATCATTAAATTTAGGTTGATGTCCTTATACATTGATACACTCGAAGAAGAGAAAGCGCGCGATTAGAAGCTACGCGATGCTCCAGAAAGATGCAAATTAAGAAGTCGATAGTATCGAGAGAAATAGGCTAAAAAAAAAGTAAGATTTTCCGCACGAAATTCCGTGAAGATCGTCCCGCGTTTTCTCCCGATCGAAATATCAGTATTGGTCAATTTATCGACTAGTTTCCGACGAGTATATCACTCGCAATTATAATTGCGACGATCTATAAACAGGTTTTCCGAGCGCAAAAAAAATTCGCGCGACACACGAACGCGCGCGTTTCTCGCAGTGTAAACTCGAACTTGAAACCGAGATCGTGCTCTCTCATATCGCCGAGGGCGCGACTTTCTCCGCGACTTCTCGTTTTTTTTTTTTTTTTTTTTTTTGCGTCGAATCTTCGAATCGAACTGCGAAAAATCGAACGCTGAAAAAGCCGACAACCTTGAAACAACCTCGTTTTGTTCTGTTTTCCGCGAACTATCGTTTTACGATCGACGAGAGAGGAGAGCGAATCGGCGGAGCGTGCATCCCTCCGCAAATTCGAGATCGAGAGCTTCGAGTTAGCGAGAGAGACCCGATTCACATACCGACTATATTACGGCCGCGGACCATCCATCAACCGGATCGGAACCAGACGAGCAAAAAGCTTCGCGGGACTCGTCTAAACCGATCGCGTCGTTCTCTCTTACGATCTTGCACGTCCGTTCGTTTCAGATAACGCGCGCGCTTCACTTCACCTCGCTTCGCGATTATTGAGCGCGTATATAGCAGTTGCACGTCGGTCTCGTCGATCTCTCTCGCCCTTTTTTTACATAACGATTTTTACGCGTGCACGCGCGCGCGCGCGATTCGGTTCCCCGATAGAGAAATCTCGACTCGAGTGGAAAGTGACGTTAAATATAGCAAATGACACGCATGACTTTTCTCAATTATTTCGTTCCATTTAGATATGACGTTCGATTAATATTTCTCGATGTGTTTGATATTTAAATCGACTGCCGCTGTCGATCAATCAAAAGATGCGATATATCATCGCTAGAAATAAACTCGTTTTTATATTACACATGTGTTATCTCTCTCTCTCTCTCTCTCTCTCCCAGTCTTGTCTTGTGCGTGCAATTAATTAACATAACATTGCGTTACCGAAAGAGCATAAATTATAGCGCGTTGCGTACTAATTGCGAGGAAGAAAAAAGTTTTCTTTTTTTTTTAAAGCGACAAACCGATCGCGCGACGACGTGCAACGACACGAGGCTACCACCCCCGTTAGATTCTTCGCTATTATGATTCCTCGTTTAATAGTCTCTTACGTAATTACGCGGACAAGCCCACGCGCGGCTATTATGCATCGTGCCTCTCTTTCTCTCTCTCTCTCTCTTTCTCTCTTCGAGGTCTCGCGGGAAGATCTTTTCCTCTTCATCTCTTTTCTTTGCTCGACCCGTTCGTTTCCCTCCCGAGGCGGACACGCAAATCTACATATCCGGTGTTCCTCGCGTTCATCCTCGCGCAATCAGCGAATGAAAGAGAATCTCTCTAGAACTCTCTGTGTGTATGTGTTTCTCGTCGCTTCCCAGGCGATCCACGATCTTGATCTGACAAACGCTCATTGATAAAGCGCGGACCACCCCCCGTCGGTATGAATTAATTGAGACGATCGACGCCTGTTCCGCCGTCGCGCTACGTAATTTCACGCGTAAGAGCAACACGCTCGCTATCTTCCGCTCGTATCTGCCTCCCGGCTTGCAGCGTGATGTCAAGTGTGTGGGAAAACACGCGGTCGGTCATCGACACGAATCGATCGCCTAATATTTCGCAAACTCTAATTACACTCTAATTACCATCGGATTTTCGAAATATTTTGTTTATTATCCTTTTTTATGTCTCTCTCTCTCTCTCTCTCGCAAAAATAAATCTTAAGGTTAAATTTTACAACAAGATACTGACAGAACGAATTGAAATTAAGCCATGGATTTTTTATTAAAGTTTTTTTTTTCAAAAAAATTAAGTTTCAAGAATTTTCTGCTTTTAATTCCGCAAAAAAAAGCAGGCGGACGTCGCGATAATGTCGCGATTGATATTTAACCGGGTGCGAAAAAACCAATTGTTCTCCCTCTCGAGAGCGGAAAGGTTATTAGCGCGTCTCTCTCGTCCTCGCGTTCCGCACTTACATGCGTGCGGGACTCGGTAGTATAATACCGGTCACTCTCCGCGAGAAACGAGCGAGTTGCACGCCGCGCGTACACAATTACTTCGAGAGTGTTACAACCGTCCGCTCCTACGACATGATGTGCCCGACTGCTGTGTGTAAGTATATATAAGAGATACGAGAGGAGAGGCGGAGACCGCGCGCGCGAGATGGAATTGTCCCCGACACAAAAAGCCAGTTCACTCGAGCGCGGGATATGGCGCGCGCGCTGGGACCATTGCGATGCAACTCTTGGCGGCTATAAAGCGAGAATTATTAAGCGGTTCTTCGGACAGACGAGCGAGAGAGTTGCAACGTCGCTCGGTCCGTGTGTCTCTCGGTGCGGTTAACGTTCCCGAGGAGAGACCTCGAAGAGACAAAGGGCCCTCTCTTCTGAGAGCTTGCACGCCTCGTCGTCTCTCGAAGAGAGAGAGAGAGAGAGATCTCGCGGGTCGCATCAAGTAGGCAGAAAAATGAGCGCACCTTGAACATTTGACGCGTCACGCGAATGAAGTATATCGCTTTGAAATTGTAATTAATTGCCTCGCTCTTACGCGCGTTATTGTTTCGCGATATCGAATATCACATGTCTCCTGAAGGGGGAATGATTTATCGGGTTCCCGCGCGCGCCATCTCATTCGCTTAATTTAATCCAATATCTGTTACTGTTCGACCTCGTTCGAACTCGTTTCGTGACGTCCACTCTCCTTCCCTCCGCGTTCGATCACATTCATTAAATGCGCGTTCTAGCATACATCGGTTTCCGCTTTACTTGCTCGCTCGCGCGCGAGTCTTGTTCGCGTTAGTTGGGCGATATCGAGTCTGCGGGATCTGGAGCATGTGCTCCCGTCGTAGCAACGGGAAGGAGTTCGCGAGGGAATCGCGATCGAGCACGGCGAGGAAGTGCTGCAGGATGCGGCACGAGAGAGAGAGAGAGAGAGAGAGAGAGAGAAAGAGAACTGGGAGAGTAGCGAGATCAGATCGTATAAGAGGGTCGTAAGAGGAGGACAGTGGAAAATGCTAGGAGAGGAAGATAACATCTCGTTAGACTAGTCTAGCAAGCTCTCTTCTCCGCTCCGAGAAGAGAGCGCACGGAGCGCCCGGTTCCGCCGCTTCTTCTTGCGCTATGCTCCCCGCGAGATTGATCGTCTACGCGCGCGCGTTATTCGTCTCTCGTGCGCACACGTGAAATACATGCGTACGTGTGTGTGTGTGTGCTGCACGTACGCTTTCCTTCCCTCCTCCGTGGAGGTGAGGTTCGACGAATGCCCCCCGAGACAGTCTCTTCTGCCGAGAGGCCGCCTCTTCGTGGGAAATCGCTTTATCCTTCTGTTGCACAACCTGAGCGCTCACCTTCTTCCAACGTCGTTTCGTGGTTTAGGCCGGGTCGCGGTCTCTCTAACCGGGTGAAATTGTCTTATACAACATTTAATTTTCCGACGAAAGTAGACGAGAAGAGAAGAATAACTTACGACCGAATATTCGCGAATCTCATGTTTAACATCGTCCGGAGTTTATGTTCTAGTATAGCTCGACAATAAAACCGCAGCCTGTGCAATATTTTAAGACCATCTTAAATACACGATCGGATACTGCGAGTATATCGGGCTCGAGTTTCTCTGGGTTCTCCGTATTTTCTCATCTCCACTTTTGTCGATAATAAATGTCACTAACGCGCGATTAGCATATGGTTCAAGTTACATAAACTAGTAATAAATAGCTTTTAATAGCATAATAGCTTTCCCTTTTTTTAATCAGAAACATTGATTGCTTTTGAACTTTTGAGGTTTTAACCTTTTTCAATCGAGAGAAATTTAAATATCTTTTTGTCTTTTTTTCTCTCTCTCTTTCTCTCTCTGTGTGATAACACGAATAATCGAACCAAATACGCGTCGCGTTCTGACGAATGATCTTTTGCGATCTTGCGAATGGTGCCATTAATTCGTCGGTGTAGAATTTCTGCGGTGTAGAATTTCACTACACGGCGCACTACCCTCGAGGTGAGGTTTAAAATTTTTTCCCGACAACCCAGTAAATGGGCATTGTTGTTATTATTGTTTTTTGTTCGTGCGTCAGACGTGTTCTGTTTGTCCTTTGCTCGTCGGAAATTGGCGTGTAGCTCGCGATAATTAGAATCCCGAGATGGGGGGGTTTATCTTGCGACGCGAGAAGGAGAGACGGACCGGAAGGCGAGGTGTGTTTCAGTTCATGTATGTGCGCTCGCTCTTTTGATTTATAGCCGCACGGTCTGGCAGAACGCGAAATGGCAATGTAACAGCGCGCACGACAAGGGAAGTCCCAAATTACCGTTTCTTCTTCTGGGGCCTCATTCTTCATCGCGCGGTGCCCTTCGTGTAACCCACGCGCCGTCGCATTGTTGCCGCGCAAAAATTACTGCGGGATTACAATCAGGCGCATACACGCCGCTTCGTGATTGAGTTACTTGAACAAACCCTCAGCGTCTTCGTACTCGTTGTTCTCCCAAGGACGAGCTATTCTTCACCGGAATCGGTCAAATGAAGGTTTCGCCAATTGAAAACGCGCGAGCGAAGCTAAGTATAACTTCTCACGCCCCGGCCTAATTAGACCGTTTAAGTAATCGAGGATTGAGATTACGCGTCGGTTATTCTTCTCGTATCTCGCGCGCGTTTTGTTTTCGCGCGCGTAATTGCAACTCGCGACCGGTTCTATGCGGAACGCCGGCCGTTGCCGCGATCCGTTTCATTTGTAACGTGTGTAAGCGTGCGGTAACGCGCCGGTATCAAATGCCCGAGACATTAGGCGCATTATCTGTCGACTACTCCATTACGTGCGAATCATGCAGCGAAATAAGATAAACTCGAGTCGCGTAGTGCACAACAGCGAGAAGAAGGTTAGAGATATCGCCTTTCGCCGCATAATTAAAAATCGAGAGAGAGAGAGGTCCCGATAAGACCGACGTGCGATTTTACTTGTCACAAGTGTTGTATCGATTTGCACACGCGGATATACTTGTGATATTTCGAGGACGTCAGAGATTTACGTGATTGCGAATTGCGCAACGAGCGTTAATTGCTTTGCGCGCGCGCGCGGAGAAATATTAATTGAGAGCGTTTTTAAAAATCGCCTTGCAGAAAATGAATTTTTTTTCCCGACAATTCCCACAGCCAGTAATATCCCTCGTGCATTGTACAACGTATCTCAAGTTAGAAACAAAGAAAAATATTCTTGAAAAAAATTATTCGATTCACATCGTCGATAATTTTGACGACAAGCGAGCGAAGACAAAAATTCCAGCGTCTTTCATACACTTTAGCGTCGATACTGAACTGTTTATGAACACGACGCGTTGAACAAAAATGACACAATCGCCGAGAGATCGAACACGCGAAATAACATTTCATCGTGAGTTCGAAAGCTCGCCGATCATCAAATCCAATTTGCGGAACACAACGGGGACGCAGATTACATCGCGCGCGCGCGCGCTCTCTCTCTCTCTCTTGTTAGACTTTCACGGGTCACGGGGGGTTACACGTCTATCACATTGTAATTCGAGCCCCGCGCGGTGCGTGCCTGTGCGAATGATCGGTCGTTTGTACGGTAATAACGCCGCTTGGTTCATATTATGCCCGGGACTCTCCCAGACATCACGCACCGCGCGAAGATAAAGGTCAGATAGCCAAACGGGGAAAAGGGATTTTTAAAATAGGGAAGAGGCATTGTGCCTGCGCGAAATTCTCATCGCTCATGGCATTGCGAGCTAATCAATTAATCATCGTTGTGTCATGCGACCGATCGCCGGATTGCCGATACGATATTCGAACTCGCCTTCTTGGGACGAGGAATAACTTTTTAATGAGCTGCGTTATCGCAGCTATTCGTCTCCCTCGGGGAACAAACAAGACGTATTACTTTCTCCGCGCGAACGATACGCCATGTGTCACTACTTTGCAAACGTTCACGCGCGGAGGGCAAGTGAACGTTTCGCTTTTTTTTCTTGTTGCAGTTTGGTGTAGAAATGTTTTTTGAGATACAAAAGAAACGGGACGAAATTGTTGTTTTTATCTGTTGGTTTCGATCTGGTTTTCAATTTCGACATTTTTTTTGCTCAACCGCGTCGTCTTCGAAGTTTTTATTCAAGTGCATTCTCGGGAGATAGCATCGCATCTCGCTCGTACCATCAGTTATCCTTGGTCCTCTTGCCCTGTTGCTCTTCGCGTTTACCTCACGTCTGTGACCTACGGAATGTCAAACGACCGGTGACAGAGAGAACTCGCAGATCAAATCTCTCTCTCTCTCTCTCTCTCTCTCTCTCTCTCTCTCTCTCTCTCTCTCTCTCTCTCTCCCTCCCTCAAACGTCTTGCGGCAAAGTGTGTTATCTGCGTCGTTATCAGTCAAAGGTCTCGAATGTGGAAGATTTTTTACGGATCTGCAAATTTATTTCGAAATTTTTTTTCGTTGGAATTTAGATCACAAAAAAGAAAGGAGGATTCTTCTGACCGCATTGCCGAATCCGCGAGATAACACAATATAAATTTTCCACGCTGAGAGAATACGTGGAACTCGCGCCGAAACGCGAGACCCGCGCCGCGTTTGTTAACTCGCGGGAAGTGGCACGAGAGCCGACGACGTTAGTGCAAATCGAGCGTAACGGGTACCGCGAAATACCGTTACCGAGTTTAAAGAGCGATAGATCTCGATTTGAATCTCGAAAAACACAATTGGAAGCGCCAAGTTTTACTCAAGGATGTGTGTCGCATCTTTAAATCTCGCACACACACATTTTTTTCATCACATCTTTTCTTTGCAATATTCATTTCCGTAGATTCACAGGAAATTCACTTGTTTTCCTCAAGCAGTTTTTTTTCTTTATTTGAAATTTCGCGTCCTCGAAGCAGGAGATCGAACCCTCGATAAGAGAGTCCGCCTTCTCTTTGTGATCTAGCGATCCGTAATTTTTCGTAGATAATTAAGACCGCGTACGAGGGAGGGAGGAGAGTAGAGAGGGCGAACTGATAGCCGCGGCTCGCTCATTAAAACTCGTAGACGATCGTCCCTTCAGATGCCGACGACGATCATCTTCTTTCTCTCTCTCTCTCTCTCTCTCCCCGTCTCCTCGGCTCGCATCTTCGCAATTAAAACCTCGACCTTCGTACCGCGCAATTAAGACGCGCCCAGCCGCAAGCTACGGGAGAAGAGGAGAAAGGGAGAGAACGTTGAGTGCATTAATATATATCACAGACGGCGTTTTTAGTTGTACGTACACAAACGATACGACATAAAATATACCAAACGTCCGAGCGGAATATCGATAACGACGTTGAATATCTTTTGCGCGTCTGAGAGATAACACGTGATAAATTTACGACGAGATGTGATGATTTTCTCTCTTCGCGTGTGTTACGCGCACGATGCGCGCGCGATCTTTAAATAAACCGAGAGATGTGATTCCAACTACCGGTTATCCCCCGTTTCTCCGCGGCTTTATTAACCGCTGACGCGTTCGAGAAGTTGTTAATTAGATAAAATTAATATACACGAGAAAAATAGAAAAAACTCAAAGTTGTAATCGATATCGATTTATTTCGATGCAATCGCGATGGTTTTTGACACGGGAGACCGGTCCGGCGCCGAACGAAATTGCTATTGTTCGCGCGAGCGAAGTTTCATTTCTCGCATCGGCCACCTTCGAGATCGGAGAAAACTCTCCGGTTTCTGCGGATGAAACTTCTATTCGCCCTTTTGCGTTTCGACTTCTCGGAGCTGTGTCTTCGGAGAAAACCATTTCCTCCGCTCGCTCGGACCGCGCTGTAGCAGTAAGAAACCCACGTAGGAGCGTAAGAAAAAGCCGACTCTCTCGGCAATCGTAGTGAAGGTTACGTCTTTTTCCTTTGCGAGGAAGGAACCGGAGCGGAAAGATAAAACGCAACTTTTTCCGATCGAGAGAGAGAGAGAGAGAGAGAGAGAGAGAGAGAGAGAAAGAGAAAAAATAGCATTGATAATAATTCACTGGGAAATTAAATAAGTTCATTATGTTACTATAACGTTAATTACACGTTTGCTGAATAGACTTACAAAAAGAAAAAAAATTCTTTTTATCTTCACCGCGAATCGATACAATGTACAGAGATAGGCGGTTTCCATTCACGTTTCTTGCCCGGAGATATATCGGCTTACAGTCTCGTCTCAAAAATCAAGAAGGTGGGGAAAGAAGAGACTATCGCTCTCGATTGGCGATCAGCGGGAAACAGGTTGCCATCCGGCCTTTTGCAGGTGGATTATAACATGACGACCGGCTATCTCTAACGATCTCCGCGCGCGGTTAAATTAACTTTAGAGACTAGTTCTCGCGCGTACACGTACTTACGCACTCTGGAAACCGGTGCAAAGAATATTTCTCGAATCTCGTCAGCCAACGCACACACGGCGCACAATCTCCTCGCGCATAATTTTGGATCTGTTTTTCGATTACGTTGCAAATTGTTTTTTTTTTTTTTTTTTTAAAGCACGCAAAAGCAACCGTTCTCGTAACATCAGTTTTCATTCACTCTCGACGTGTGCTTATTATCTTTTAGAGACGAGAGAAAAACGACCGGCGGCTCTCACGTGATATAACCCGCGCGCGCGAAACACTTTCTGCGAAATTGCAGCACACTGTTATTTCCCAATAATACGACGCGACGTCCGTCCCGTTCGTGTAGTGTCTCGATCGCGTTTTCCTCGCGTGTCCTTTCACCGTCGATAGCACCTAGCTATTATGCAGATCGGGTATTTATATCATTGTTGCACCTAACCGGTGTATCTGTCCCGGCTCATCGTTACATTACCATCGAGACGAGACTTTATCTCAGATCAAGTAGTCGACAAAGTAGCAATCGATCCGCCTAAGCGTTGTTTTCTTTTTTTTTTTTTTGTCTCGTTCAAATTAACAAACACGAGCTGTAAAACGACAATCTGGTCGTCGATGACGACACTTGTCGAGTTCTTACCGGCCGTTTCTTCGCGACATTTTCGTCTAACAAGTTAAATCGAACTCGACGCAATAATCCCGCTCGTTTACGACGAAACCGGCGTGTAACTTTAGCCACGTGCGTGTGCGTGTGTGTCGCTTAATTCTAATTCTGACAATATCGTCCTTTAGCACTTTTATGTGCGCGCCGCCGAGATATCCTGCGGCGGTGATCCAGTCGGCGGAATTCGAAGGGTTACAAGATCGCGGCGTAGTCGATTCTGTTCTCTTCTAAGGTGGCCCGATTTCGTTCTCCCTTCGAAGAGACGCCCTTCGCCGTGGTCTAACACCATTATCTAACCGGGTTGCCGGTGTTATACCTGATGGGGTGCAAACTCGCTTTTCGCAAACGACGGTGCGTGTACGCGCGCGCGCACGAGCGCAATGTTCGCGGCTTTTTACCGATCCGCGCGCAAACGGAATTTAATTCAGATAAGCAGAGCCCGTCGTTTCTTCTGCTTTTTATGACCGAATAGTCGAAGCGAGATTATTCCGGACTGTAACGCGACTTGCGAACAGGATTTTCTGTCGAGTAAAAAATTGCGGTTTTAAGTGTGTAAACTTTGCGACGGTCTTAAGTGTGTAAACTTTGTGTTTTTTTTTTTGTGAGAAAGAGATGGAAAACACTGCGTAGATAAATCGTAGATAAATTTTACTTAGTGACGCAAAATGGGATTGCAAAGAAAACAAGAAATAAAAATTAAATTGTTATTTTCATTGTGTTTATATACGAAATATATTTTTACGTATAAATTGTATTGATGTAGCATTTCTCGTTCTTGGGATTTAAAGCAGATCTCGTTCTGCAATTCCCCGAGGCAATTCTCCGAGACAGTTCGCCGACGTTATAAATCTCCCGGATCGACATCGGAGCGGATAAGTTTCCTCGGAGTGAATCGGAGCTCCGTTTTTCCGAGCGTGTAGCATAAGTAATCGGGGTCGCTCGTGAAACACTCGCGTGTCTCCGCTTCTTTTTGTGCCCCGCTCGCGAAAAGAAACTCGATTCGCGCGAATGTTTCTTCCCAAGACGATACCGTCGTCGTTTCCCTTGTCTCTCTCCTCCCGAGAGAAAGAAAGAGAGAGAGATTACCGCGGCTATCCCGCCCCAGGATCTAGTCCTCTCGGCGTGTGTGCGTATCCATGCTCCGTGCAGAAATCTAGCTTTAATGAGTAAAGTCGGATCCGTTTGCAACCGACGAGCCAGTTGCGTGCTTCCCTCGGGTTCTTCTCGGAGATCTTCTTCTCTCTCGGTACTTTCGCGAGTCGTAAAAAAAAATCTGGAGAGAGAGAAGAAGCCTCTCTTCTATCTGGTATGTGCTGCGATAAATTTAAGTAAAACAAAGCCGTTTTCTCTCTCTCTCTCTCTCGCGAGTGTATTTTAAATATTTTGAATTTTATTTTAAATATTTGAAGGTGTTAAAAAATACACAGCTCGTCAGAATTGCAATGTTGGAAAAATGACGAGTGGAAAAATAAGATTTCTAATTTTTCGAATTGTGTAAATTAATTTGTCACTGCCGTAATCGCTCGACTACATTTGCTCAACAACATTTTCACGCGCAATTATTTAATTGTTTTTATTACAAAATATGTTTTTTTAATGTACTTTTGGAAAAAATAATGTGTTGCACAAATGTGTTTTGAGATCCCCATGTGTTTGTCGTATCTAAATTCGGAGCGTTTGCTCTCGTACAGAGTAGCGCATCTCTTACGTTTACCCGCACGTTGTTCTTGCGGTTCGCGGAATTGCGCCGCAACCGTCGTCGGCTTGTGTTGTTGTGTAGCTCGCGAAACAGGAATTTGCGCTTAAGGCGCGGTTCGAGAAGCCGAGCGCTTCCATCGGGATTACCGGGGTGGCCGTTGATTATCGCCTTACGCAGTTTTCTGGAGCGCTAGAGAAACTCTTCGCGAGGCCTCGCTTCTCTTCCGTCGTTATCCGCGCGCGTCTTTCGACGAAAACACATTTTATTGCCCGCGAGAGAGTTCGCACAAAGCGGCGGGGAACTTTGCGAGAATTCACAAAACTTCACAAAATGCTGCGGTATGCAGTTCTTCGTGAAAACAAAATGAAAATTGCATCGCGGTAAATTAATAAAGCGCCGACGTTCACTGAGTGAATTAATGGCTCGGAACTTCGGATTCTAATAAATGCGGCTTAAATCGCGCGGGGAGTTTACTTGTTTCTGGCGAGCGGCGCGTTTTTCTTGGCAATCGCACGCGGTTCCGCGTGTGTAACGTGCGCGGCAGCCGTAGATAGCCGTTGGAGAGATCGCGAAACGCATCGACCGGCTCTAATCTCGCAATTGATAATCGAGTCTGCGCGCGTGGGCGTCCACGGCCGTTGGTTGAGAAAATCAAGATCTCGTCTTGCTGCTGCTGCTGTCTTTCCTCCCTCTCTTTTTCTCTCCGCGCTCCTAACCACAGGTAAACAAACGCGGAGATCGTGAAACGGCGATGTTGCGACCGCTTCTTCTTCTTTTCTTTTTCTTTCCGCACACATCAAGCCGCGATCTTTTTCTCAGAGCGCGCATCTTCGCGCGCGTGAAAGTCCGCGGGCGAGATCTCACGCTGCTTTATGTATGTACGTACGTACGTACGTGTCTCTCCCGCGCGTTGCATCTTATACTGCCCGATATACGCGTCGCGTGTTTTGTAAGATGCGCGGAGAAGTTTATTTTCTAACGTTTCTCGCGAATATAAATTCGTCTTGGGAAAAACATGTTGTTTTATTTCTGATTAAAAGCTTATTATTTTTGAGTAAAAGCAAACATCGAATTTTTCTTTCTTCGATTAGTTTTTCGCTCAAGTACTGGAAAGTCTTGAAAAACAAATTAGTGGTTTTAATATTAATAATTTCATTAATTGTTTTTTTTTTTTTTTTAGAAATTGTTTTATAGAAGAAATGCAATTTTTTGTCTCGCATGGCGCAAAAATCTTGTGTGAACTGCACGAAGCGTGTGTAGATTCTCGAAGGATCTTCGTTACTCTCGAGATTCCTCGTCGCGATGATGAAACGCGAGATTTCCGGCGGCGCGATATTATCTGTTTCATATTTTTTTTTTATTTTTTTTATGGGAGTCGAGGGATTGGGAAAATCGGCAGTGATTTGTCGGAAGAAAACAATTATATTTAATCACAAGTAACAATCTTTGGCATTATAACATATTGTTTTGACATGAAATAAATAGCCTCGTTTGTTTTGTAAAGGCAGATCAAATTTTCTATGTGAAAAAAAAAAAAAAAAAACAGGTTACAGATTTCCACACGCGACGTGCGCGAATGTGTGTAGACTGTGTTATGTAAGTTACACGGTTAGTTTCGATTATGTACTCGCGCCCTTTGCCGATAAAATCGAATATACGTTTCAATCTATCGACTGGATTTCGAATCGTCGTAAACGCGAATATCGCGCTCTCAGAAGAGCATCTCAAACGGAGGAAAGGAGCGTCTCTCTCGCGGTGAGTCGCTTTTACAATTCGCATGACGTTGATATCCCACGCAAAGAGGCCCGCACGTAGGAGCGACAGCGCACGGCGAAAGTAGGATGCACTTGGCGGACGCTTTTCGCCCGCTCGATGTCGGGGTGCGTGTGAGAAACGCGAGTCGTGTACGGACGTGTGTACACACGCACGTGTCGTCGCAATAACTTATCTCCGAAGGGAAATCTGTGTGTGCAAGTGTGTGTGTGTGTTTATAAGCGCACGATTTCGCTTAATTCGATTTTTATAACGAGCCTGAAGCTGCTCGAACAAGCCGACGTCTAATCAGCGTGTGCAAATTGAGAATTCGCTTAATAATTGAGCAATAACATTATTTTATTATTACATTTATTTTATTTTATTATCGCATCAATTATTTTATTGTAAATTTATTAATTATTGTAAATTTATTATTGTAAATTTATTAATTTATTAATTATTTGTTTATTAATTATTTTAAAAATTTATTTTCTCGAGAAAAGAGGAACGAGAGAACAGTGGGATACTTTTTCGCTCCCATGTAATCGTATTTCGTTCCGAGGAACATTTTTCTGCGGTTGCAGAAAAAACAGCCGACAACAACAGCTGCGCGCAATAACAATTTTGCAAAAGTCTCTCTCTCGTATTTTTCGGCACGCGACGCGAAACAACACGCGAGACAATCCGCGCGTTGTTCTCTCTCTCTCTCTCTGTCTCTCTCTGGAAGAAGCGTGAGAAGAAATTTCGCGTCGAGCCACACTACTTTTCGCGTTTATGACCCCCGTAGTCGTCGAGTATCGCGCGGGCAGAAAAATTGAAGACCCACGCGCGGTTGTCAACTCGAGTTGACACGCAGGTGAAAGTCTCCTCCTCGTGTTCTCCTCACTTTATTAGCGATCCTCGCGTCGGTAGAACGCGGCGAGCGTCGCGCTAATTAAAACGGCTCCGTTGATTTCTTCACGGATCTGAATTGCGCATCGAGTACTACTTTCAATCGCGCGCGAGCGCGTGACTTAATCTTCTTTTCTTCGCAAACAGAAAGGCGCGTGTTATTTAAACGCGTCGACAACTGATCGCCGATGCGAAACGCGCGATCGTTGTTCCCGCGCGATGATTTGTCGGATCTTGTTTTTTTTTTTTTTTTTTTTTTTTTAGCGAGAATAGAATTTTGGTTTCGAAAATCGGGACAGAAAATATTCGCGTGTCGGCTATGTGTGTCAGAGAGACACATAGCCGCACACCGGATGTTGTTTTCTCTCTCTTTTTCTGGAAAAGAAAGAAATTGCCGAACGCTATTCTCGGAATAGCGCGAGATCATCTCCGAAACTGTGCGGGCGCGACATGCGATAACGTCTCTTTCACTCGGCGCGCGATTATCGTCTCTCTCTCCCGGACTCTTTCTCTGGCCGCGCGATTACCGCAACTACTTCTCCGGCAATTTTGTACCAAGGTCGATTTAACTTTGAGAGATTGTGTTCGCTTGCACTTTGGCCGTTTCTTCGCAGCCGGGCCGGCGTTATCTTGCACGTACACCAGGCTTGTTGTCTCTCTCGCCGATGTCGCGAGATGTCGACGACGGTTAACACGACAACTCGCGGCGATTAGAATCGCTCTCGCGTGCACACGACACACCTTGTCGCGTATCACGTCTTTATCTCTCATTTTTCATTGTATCGCGCTTTTCCACGGTCGGTCTCTTTTCGCGACTGTCATTGAAAATTAAACAAAACTCGAAATGCCAATCAACATTTTTCGTTCCTCCGAAAGCGAGAGAAACTCGAATTTCCGACAGAAACAAGCGAAAGTCTTGGAAAGAACGTTCGTGTTCACGGACAAAAATGCTTTTCGATTACGACAGTCGTTAGACGCGTGCGTTGCGTTAATTAAATCTGCAACAGGATCGAATTTGGAGCGCGCGAGTACGTCGGTCGCGTTTCTCGATTATATTATTATTGTTTCAAAACACAACCGGGGTGACCAGCGGCGTGCGTGTTGTCCCACGTGACTGCGAACTGGTTTCGTGTTGTCGCCCGCGGATCGACCGGACCCTGACACTGACATCCTTCAAGGTTCTCTCTCGGGACCCGGCGCGTTTGCCCCCGGGCCGCATCGCCGGACCGTGACATTGACTCCGAGAGATGGAAGCCTTGTGAATATGGTAATATCGGGGCTGCGCGAATATCCGCTCGTTGATGGTAAACGACGTTGGTAGTGGCGATTATATTCTTCCGTTCCTTCCATCCATGGCACGTCTCGCCACCGGATGTGCAGTGTGTTGCCGTCTCTCCCGCCGATCCCATTCGCGCTTCGTGTAAGAATTGTTTTTTTTTTTTTTTGGAAACAAACTCCAACACGAGGGAGATTAGATTTAAATTGGATTCGACGCTGCCCCGAAAAGAACACGTTTTCGCTTTGTGTTTGAATTTTTACGCACTTTACTATACTATAGAGAGTGAAATGAGGAATTTCTATATTGAAGATGCA
This sequence comes from Pseudomyrmex concolor, assembly GCA_014839585.1. Lineage (NCBI taxonomy): Eukaryota > Metazoa > Arthropoda > Insecta > Hymenoptera > Formicidae > Pseudomyrmex > Pseudomyrmex concolor. The sequence goes on along the minus strand of QVOB01028700.1, from coordinate 3,178 downwards.
TCTAAAAATACATTTGGACTAGTAGATTAATTGATATCGATCTTTATCTGGTGATGAACTTTCACGAGTTTAAAACTTGTTTAAGTTTTAAATCTTTTTGAAAAGTGACGCAAAGCCGCAGAAATTCCACACCGGAATAACGACACTATCTACAAGATGATAAAATATCATCCGTCGGCGTATATTTAGTTTGATTGTATTATCACACAGAGATTTAAAAAACAGCTCTCGATTAAAACTTCATTTAACAAAGATTTAATCCTTTTCCGACAACCTAATATTATTTGTGTAACAGTCGACACGCACGTGTGTGTAAACAAGTAGATAAAAAGAAATGTCCTCTTTTTTTCACGCATGTTTATTGCCGCCCAGATCCCTCTCGAATCAGAACTTACGTGAAAGTCCGGACTCGAGGAAAGACGGTAATTACAAGATCCCCTTTCCCTCTCATTCTCTCTCTCTCTCTCTCTCCCCCTCCCTCTCTCTCTTAATTATTATTAGTACACCGGGTTACTCGCCAACCCATCGCCGCAACACACGTTAACACACGTGTCCCGTGCACTTTCACGATAATACGCGCCGTGTTGTTGTGTTGCATTTTGCAGCATCGAGAGAACGGCCGCCGGGCGCACGCAACGCACATGACAGTCATTTTCTTTCGCGGAACATTCGTGTTCGCGCGATATCGCGCGTTAAATCCCCTGATACACACCTATAAACACCGTCGACGAACTCTATCTCTTTGATGCGCTCACAGGGACGGAGCTGCGCTCAGACTAAAAACTTGCGGAATATATAATAATTTTGCCCCTCCTCCTCCCGAAGAAAAGCACATTTTCAAAATCTTTACTTATACATCAGATTGTCGGAAAAATTTCAAATCTTCTAGAAGAACAAAATACATTTTTAAATTCCACGCAAGATTCTCTACAAGACAACAACTTGTTTTTTTTTGTTTTTTTTCACGTGAGACGCATCAAAGGATAATTCTCTCGTCAAATTCGCACGTGCAATATTCTCGGTCTGAGATCAAAGCGAAAAGTTTCGCTCGCGGAAATTTTTCTCGATAAAAATTCCGCCGACGCGCCCGTGAGCGCGCGAAAACGTTCGTGCGATTACACCGGAGCAGCGACTACGTTGCTTGCACACGCGGCGCAGCGCGCACACGTATGTGCTCGCTCCACCTCTGACCCGCGAGCGATGTCGGGCCGTGTCTTACGCGGGTCCGGAACAAAACAAAACAGCGCGGTTCGGTTTCGCGCCGTAATTCGCGACGGCGCTCGTAACCGCGCGCGCGCGTGTGTGTGTGTGTGTATGTGTGTGGAAACGGATGGCCGCTCCTAGAAAATAAGCGACGTTGGTACATGGGAGCTCGTTACGTGCGCTCGCACGACGAGAGGATAGGAAAGAAGAGGAGAGATAAAACGCGCGCGCGCGCGAGTGGTGGAGAGTATAAGGAACTGCCTGTGCTATATGCGCTTTCTCTCTCTCTCTTTCTCGTCCTTACTTGATCTCGCCATTTAGATTTATTGGCCGTCGGAAAACTAATGGTAACTCGCTCGCTTGCTCGTTTGAGAGAGAAAGACGCGCGATGCTGCACGCCCGGGCACATAATGTTGGGGAGGAAAATCTCGCGATATAGAGGTGCACCTAGGTGGAATGACCCGCGTGTGAAGGACACACGCTTTTTCTTACATCCGTAGCAAGCAGATATAATTCCCAAGCTTCGGAATCCGAGATACGTTGTTATTATACCGGTTCGGTAATTACTTTTAGTTACGGCGATTTTGTCTTACCGAGAATCAATAATGTCATATTTGATCGCTATCGTTTTAGCAACTCCCCCCCTCCCCCGAAGGCCTCTTATTGCGTTTTAATAACGCAATGCGGTCGGAGAGAGAAAGAGCGGATGTGTTCATACCGCACGCGTATATGCGATACGATCGAGCGCGCGATGCTTATAAACGTGTCTGTGTACACCTCGGCTTTATTAACGGTGACATTTTCGCGAGTAGGCGGCACGTAATTTAGATAACCGATGCGCTTATTACACGCGCGCGCATCCGGAAGTGCGCGAAAGACGAGCGCGAAACGAACGATATGTGTATCGTGGTTGTGATAATCGCGATTTTACGATATCGTATTGTACGTACGGATAAAACTTTCTAATTACACGTCCGCGAGGAGAGGATGCTAATTATGGGGACGGAAATACGGCTTAGAACCTCCGCGCCGCGGAGGTTTTAGAAAATCGATAAGCGGTAAGGAACGAGCGTGTCGGGCTCTCACCTTGGGATTTATCGGCGATTAGAGAACGCGCGGCGTGTTTTAACACACACGCACACGCTCGAGAGAGCTTCAAGGAGAGAGAGAGAGAGAGAGAAAGAGGGAGAGGAACAGAAAGAGAGGGAGAAAGAAAAGGAACGGTTCTCTCTTCAGGAAGAGATGCATCGGAACCGAAGCATCCGCGGGACTTTTGTTGCACGGTCGCCCGGGTACAAATAATTAAGGATAATAGAGACGCCCGAGGGAAGACGGGAATAGATGGAGCATTTCCAGGTGATGGAATATTACGAATAGCATCTTGCCGCACGGACGCCGCGCGTGCACACAATCGGCAAACTGGTTTTCTAAATCTCGCGCTATATTCCCCGTGCGCGCATTCGAACGAGCATATTATCGTGTTCGAATTCCGATTTGATAAGACCGAGTACCCAATCCGATTTATATATTCAGACTTTTACGAACAATTAACCGGCTCGAGAAATCGGTTAAAAGCTGATTAACTTCCGGTCGATAAGCACGAATTGAACATCGTCGATAGACGACTAGTGCGCACTGAGCGCGACTTTCAATGAAAAAAGTCCATTGAAAATCGCACTCAGTGCGCACTAGTGTAGGCTACCGAATTCGCTGTTAAAATCGTTTGCTTTTACAGACGATCGGTCAGTCGGTTAATCGTCGAATCTGTTGCCGCAAAATTTCGCGCGACAGACAAAAACAGCAGACGCGAAATTCACTCTCTTCACTCTCTTCTCACGCGAATTGTCGATGTATGATATTTAATCATCTGGACGTTCGCGATACGTTGCATTGGTAAATAAACGGATGGCAATAATTTACGTCGCCGCGCCGAGCAATCAATGCGCGTGTACAGAAAGAGAGAGAGAGAGAGAGA
>QVOB01028699.1:0-10889 GCA_014839585.1 Pseudomyrmex concolor | reverse complement strand
TAGTATGCGTCAAAATGAAATAATTCATAAAGTCAAATAAATTAATACAAATAAATGAGAAAGGGTCAAAAAACAATAAAGTATTTACAAATAATTGGTAAATTAAAATCCGAAATCATAAAAATCTCACAACACAACGTAACACCGCGAACCCGGCGCAAAACATCTCAACGCATAACGGACAAAATTATATAAATACGGGGAAAACAAGATAAAGGCAGATAAATAAGTCGTAGAGAACACTAAAGAGGAAGAAGAGATCGCAAATAAAGGCTTATTTACAAAGTTTCGTAATTAAAGGCATATATGTAGGGGGATCGAAGAGTTCTGTATTTTTCATCAAATTTATGTTGCTTTTCTGCATCTTTATATGCAGCATCTCCGAAATAAGTCTCCTATGAATTTATTCAAACTTCCACTAATTCTGGTTTCAAGGCTGGAAAGTCTATTTTAATTACTTTGAATTATGATTACAACCGTTTTTTCAATAATATTCTAGATTATTGGAACTTAGTAATTGGCGTTATATAATCGCACTGACCACGGGGGGAGGAAGAGTTTATATATAACGCGGAAGATTTGTGATGTCAGAGAATCGTAGGTAATACGTGTAATTGCGAAAGTCGAAAAATCTATGTGTAAATTGAGTAAAGACAAAAGGCCAAATTGTGGAGCAAGAAACACGATTGTTGTTTATTCTTGTTAATCACAAATGGTATACGTTTCGATCATTGTATGTGGTCTTTTTCAATACAATATAAAAAAACAGTCATATGTCAAAAATCGAACTAATACAGAAAAGGTATCGAGCAAGGATGTCAGTCACAGTCGCATACATGCTGACACACTGAGACTTTGTCTTTATGAGAGTTAGAACCGTACTGATGTGTAAACGTAGAGAGAAATACGATAATTTAGAAACATGACGATTTGTAGTACTAAAAATCGATAGAATATAGAGATGAAATCTATGTGATTTATGATTCCGGCAATCTCTCTATCGGGATAATTTATTGCTTCGCGATTATATACAAAGATGATTTTTACAACAATAATGATGAATCATTTCAACTGCATTTCCTTTGATGCAAGCGCCATTAGATACAATTCTCGTTTTAACGCCACGATGACTCATTTCGATGCCCAACCAATATAATTACACAACGTTCCGGATAACAGACACGAATGCATCTTGAGCCAATTATAGCCAAGATCAATGACTTATTGTTCGACATTGTTGATAACGGATCGCATATATAAGCAATATTGCGCTTATATATAGCGAAACAGCTTACATCGTCGAGATACGTCGGCACATCCGTAAGAGATATCTCGTCGCCTCATAACGTCACATATGACATCTCTAAACTTCCATGTCGTACTATTCGAGCGTTGCAAATCCGCAATATATGAAAAGTCCTCAACCATTTTTTTCTATTACATGTAATAAAGGAGTAATTATTGAATAAATCAGGCCAATCAGCGCTGATCTTTAGCCGGAGCTCACGCACACTATCAGGCGCGCGGCTCACTGACGTGCGTCCGGCTAAAGGTCGGCGTTGATTGGCCTGATTTATTCAATAATTACACCTTTATTATATGTAATAGAAAAAAATGAGGACTTTTCGACTCAGTTTTACTTCTTCTACCTGTCTACGAGAGATGTTAAAGTCGTTCCGGGACACCATGTATATATACATATATTGACGATGCTTTTGAAGCAGTTCTATACATAGGATAAAGGCAAAGTTCGTAACGCGCAAACGATGTAACTGTGTGCATTTGATGAGTTTAACTTTTACAACGCGGTACAATTAAATTTAAATAATATCTTTATTGTAAAAAAATGTGTGCGCAATATTTTATGTTAAAATAAAATTTTCTCGACACACATGTAAATTGTGTAGCTGCAAAATATTTAATTCAGACAATTTATTAGAAAACATTTGATTTATGTAATTAAAACTAAGGTAAAAGACTTTATTACAGACAGTGTCCTTATTACTGCCAATCAAAATTTAAATGATTGTTTAAATATGAAAACTAAATTTTTAATTTTTATTTGTTCACTAAACAATAATTATATTTGATAAACATTTTATTAAAATTTGTTCTAATACCATAATATATAGTTTTCATATTTAAACAGTCATTTAAATTTTTATTGACAATAATAGGGATACTGTCGGTAATAGGGTCTTTTAATCTATATTGTTTAAAATGCTTTAAAGCATGATGTATGTACGTGCAAAAACTTCGCGCTTTTCTTCTTTCTTTTTCTCTCTTATGCCGCGCATACGTACGCAATTAAGTACGCGCGTGAATATGTATAGCAAGTCATCGGACATCTGTCTTCCGAGCATCGGGATCGTCACGGGTCACATAATCGGGAGATTCGTCAGGATATCGACAAAGAGAGAAAGAGAGAGAGAGAGAGAGTCAGCTAATGGCCATGAAGGAAGGGATAGCGACGAGCTTCTGAGAAGGGAAACACCGGCCAGGAATTAATCAGGATTCCAATGTAAATAATACGGAGAAGAAAGTTGAACTCGAGAGGGAAGAAAATGTATGCGGTGTCTCAGATGACTATCTATAATATCTCGAAAAATTTTTCTCCTCTCGCACCCGTTTTGTCTTCTGCCATCGATCTTGCTCGTTTCGCCGTTCAACAAAAAAACAAAAAACAAAAAAATATGCGCGAGACTGACGAAAAGCTCGACATGATTTTCGGAAGAGTTGAAAGGCGGTATGGGATGAAACATTCGTATATATCTACATAAAAATGAATCGGACACTTCGTCTTTAAAGGACTTAGGTAAAGGACTTGTGTTGCATTTTATGATATTTCTTTGTTTATTGCGCTATACCTGTCTCCGAATAATAAAAGAAAAATAAATAAATAAATAACGCGCAGCAAAGTAAATAACACAAAAACATGGCATATTGTTCAAAACTTCTTTTGACGCGGTCGAAGCTGCAGAAAAAAAGAAACACGTTTTTCAACCCTGTTACATTTAAATCACAATGCAATTGAAGACGACGCGGCTTGGATGACTAATACTCCGAACAACTTTTCGTGTTTCTTCTCTCCTTTTTGTCCTCTGTTCTCTTGCGAACGCGAGAGTGCAACGGCCCGGGGGAAAGGGGAGGGGGTACCAAAAAGAAAAGAATATCAACGTGCGACGAAGCACCATGCGAGAAGATTAAAACGATGGTATTAAAACAGACATGCGGAAAATCCCGTAAAAAGAAAAAAAGAAAGCAAAAGAAAACAACTCGATTCTTCTATTGATAATATTTTTACCAATATTTTTACGAAATGTAATAAATGTTCGACACATTTTGCTTCTATTTTCTACTTCATCTGAAGCGACATTTATTGTGGAAAATTACACAGAAAGAAGTTTTAGAATTTTTGGGAAAATAAAAGAATTTGACGGGCAATCTGTCGTTATTACTGCGAGTAGGAGCATTCGGTGTTACCATCAATCCACGTTCGCGTTTAATTAGAAGTAATAAAATACCGAGATAATGAACGATCAAAACGGATCCTCGCGGACCGCATTCCAAAAATTTTTTCTCTCTCTCTCTCTCTCTCTCTCTCTCTCTCTCTCTCTCTCTCTCTCTCTCTCTCTCTCTCTCTCTTTTCCTTCTCTTATCGTCCTTCTCGCCAACTTCCGAGCGTGAGAGCGAAGGAGTAGCTGCTGAATGTTCAGCACTATCTGGTTAAAGAATGAGGAGGATACGCGCTTTCATGTGACGAAAAGTGTCCGGACTTTTACCGAAAGAAAGAGATGGAGCGACCGGCAGTGACGAAGAGGGATGAACGAGAGAACAGCTGAGAAGGGACTTGAGTATGTCGGTCTCGTGCTTCGCGCGCGCAAGTACGAAGGACGGCGAGAAGGAGGAAAAGATCGCAAAAGCAAGAGAGAGAGAGAGAGAGACCGGCAGAGATCCTTTTGCTCTCTTTTAATCCCGCGGCATTCCTTTGCTCGTTCCAACCTGCCTGGCCGCCGCCAGTTTAACCTGCAGCTCAACACACTATTATGTCTGACCTAAGGCGCTCCCACATTTAACTATATACGGCGATGCGTGTATGCGTGCGTGCATGCATGTATGATCGGAGCCGATTCGGCTTCCGACAATGACTTCGAGTCAATAGGCCCACCGTCTTTGCAACGGCCGAGTCTTTATCACCGTCGGATTTGTCTTTCTAATTTTTCGTTTTTTTTTTTCTTCTCGCACTTATAATCTGTCGTCACTTGCTAAGATCAGAGAGATTTTGCGAAACTAATTCATTTAACGTATCTATTTAAATCTTCCCACGTGCATATTTTCAGTTTTGTAAACTTAAATGCATATTACGTAAGTTCTCGATCTTAATAAGTTTTTAAATAACTACATTTATCGAATATATACAAATTTATTTTACAAGATGATTTTTCCGTCGCGTAAGTAGAGAATCAATTATTAAAATCGTGAGAAGTAGTTTTGCAAAATATTTTCAATAAAAATCACTGTGCGTATTTTCTCACGAGCGACTAAAAGATCCGACAACTTGATCAAAGAGAGGGAGAGAGAGAGAGAGAGAGAGAGAGAGAGAGAGAGAGTTAATCGTACACATATCAGCGGCGGCGGCGTCAACGGTCTCGCGGCTCGCGCGTGTAACGGACGTCACTTAGCGCGTAATCGTTATCCTGAATAGCTGCTAATTGCATAATCTGCACGCGCAGCGTGACCGTGCGGAGCGATTAGCAGCGAGCGAGCGTGCGGAGCTCAGGTTTGCTAACCACTTTCGGGTTTGGGTTCTCGTTGTGAAAGAGAAAGAGCGATTAAGCACGACGCCGTGGTGCGAAGAGATGTATGCGCGCCTTTGTTCGTGTAATAAGGAGAAAGAGAAAGATAGATAGATAGATAAAGAGAGAGAGAGTGAGGGAGAGGGAGAACCGTGCCTAAATCGAAACTATAGAAACGGGCGGGCCCCGCGTGTGTACACGACTGCCGGCCAACCGGACGTAGGTGTGTGTTAAATGAAAGGGATGAAGGAAGAGGAGCGTTCGAGGCATGGGAGAGGAATGTGGTCAATGCATAAACTATACCATTGGTTGGGGCATTCCTTCGGATCCAAGAGTGCCTATGGTTCTCTCTCTCGAATCGCTTCGCGTGTGTGCGCAATATACGCACGTACCTATGTACATGTCTACAATGCGTACGCGCGCGTGTATGCGCACGTGGACCTGCAGCGTTGCGTTATGTACCTGCAGCAGTTCAAAATACCTGTTCGCAAACAGCTATATACGTGAGCGTAGGGCTGTGACGCGATTTTCGGCGCGTGTGTTGTCGATTGCAAAAGAAAAATCCATTAATGATAATTAACGTATTTATTTGGAAATTTGTGAAAGACAAGAGTCCTGGTATATAGAAAAGATGTTTTATTATTTAACATTTTATTTTGCGATTTAGTAGTATGTTCGAGATTTTAATAATAAAATGTTAATAATATTAATAATATTAACAAAATAACATTAATAATATTAACAAAATATGCACACAGTGGCGCAAACGGTACAATATTTGTCGGAATAATATATATTTTAATATCTGATGATTTATAGAAGAGAGGCATGTACATTAAATAGAAAATTTTCAGCGAATATTTCGAGTGATTTTGCAACAGTTTACTTGGGATATGGCAAGCCGCGATATATCCGAAGTAACAAACACACCAGTCGATAGTTGCGAAATACAATACGTTTATATCTGCATGCCAATAACGGCGACCGCATTCGTCATACGCCATTCTACGCGCGTGTACATGCATGTGCCATATGCATACACCGCAGTCGCGATATACAAACGCGTATATATTCTCACGTGCGTTTCGCCGGCCATTAATGCGAGGAATCAATTAGCTTCGCTTCGCTCTCGAAACCTCGCTCGTTCGCTCGCTCGCTTGCTCGCAAAAAAAAAAAATCTCTCCCCGACAAGTTGGGCATGAGATATCCGTGCATATTATGGTACGCTTAACGAAGGTACGATAAATACGTATTTGGAAATTCTCCGCGATTTATCGATCTCTGCTCTTGATGCCAAAACAATCGTTTCGATTTCTTAATTCGCGCGTATTTTTTAACCCTAATCTTGTAAACCCCCGACATTTATGTCCGTTTCTTGAAAATGAGAAAATCTCATTAACTATTTAATGGAAGAATTTCTAAAAAATAAAAATTATATCAAAGATAATAGACTAATATTATTTCCTTAATATAAAATAAAATAAAATAAAAGGATCTCGAAGCCGATTAGTCCACGGATGGTTGAAAAAAAATTCAGTATTTATAAAGTATCTATAAAGGAACATTTTGATCGATTTTTATTATTTCGATCATCATCAACCAATCTAAAAAAAAACCTTTTTGAGATTCTTTTATTTTATTTTACTAGATTTATCTTAAAGCCATTTTTAATCATTTAATTATTGATATAGAATATTGAACAAAGCCCCATGAATTTTTACAGAGTTTTTGCAACACCTTAATCAATAAAAGAATTGCGTCAGACATAAATAATGTCCGGTGTTAGCAGGATTAGGGTTACTTACATTTAAACTTACACTTTTTACGCAAAAAATTAACGTTTGCCTTTTAACTGTTTTAAAGAGAACGTATATATTTTATTTTTCATTTAAGAAAACCTACAAAGTAAATTGTTTTAAAAAAATCTCTGTTAAAATATAAACTATCGGATGCACACAAATAAAAAAAAAAATAATAATACTGATCTATAGACTTTTAATGCGTATAAACGTCGCAGTGCTCGCGAGCGCATTGCCATGCGCGAATCGTTTACGCGATACGTTTTGGCGGCTTGTCGTTGACGATAATGAATTCAGAATAGAAGAGAAGGAAAGGACGAGTAATTGAATATGGAACATCGATGGTGTGCCGATTTATATCGGCGCGAGCGGCAACCGGTAGGGATGTACGAGCAGCGAGAGCGCCTCGAATTACTCGGCAATTTTCTCGCGCACGCACAGCCCGACGTCGTGTTTTTTAATGGCGAATCGCCTTTTGTAACTTGCGGTTCCTCTTCCTCTGTACCAACGCTCGCGACGTTATTGGCGCCGACGCGTTGTGCAAACACGGTGCCTGCAGACCGTCGTCATCGGGACGACATACGGCGCGTTAATGAGAACGTTTTTAGGCTCTCTCGAAAAGTGTGTAGGACGGAGATGAGATGAGGCTAAAACAAATTTCACGGCATCGGCCTTCGTCACGCAAATTGCGAATGAGTAAAACAAATATCTACTCGAGTCTTATTTTGTTTTGCACCGAATGCAAATCAACTTGTGTATGCATATGCAAGATCTGATCTCAATTAAAGTGTTATATAAATATTTATGAAAAAAAAAGTTAGAATATACATAGTTTGTTACCTGTGTGACATTCCGGTATAAATTATAAAGTTGTCATAAAGTTGAAATTATATGATGAATAAAACAATTTTGTTTCTTTAAATTGTCGTTTATTTTTTTGTTGATTCAAGTCGCGTCACGACTTAAGTATTGAACGCATTACAGCTGTCTCCGTGTAAAGATACGTTTCTGATCGGTTTGTTAGGAGATCATAATTAACTGGCACATCTAGCGCGCAAAGTTTTGTAGAAAAGTTCGACAATTCAACAAAAGTTGGTGTTTGACGGACGAACTTTCTTTCTCTCTTCCTCTCTCTCTCTCTCATGTCCAAGTCGAGATAACGATGGCCGCTTGTCGCTTTTTTTCGATGAGCAGACAAACGGCTACTTCACCGCACGATTCCATGATACTACTCGCGCGCTTAATCCTCTCGAACAATTAACGACTACGAATTGAACTCGTCGACAAGGGCCGATTCTTCGGTCGGGAAGAGAGACGTCAGACGAAATATCCGCAAGAACAGAGAAGAAACGAGCGTATACACACATACAACGACGTTTGTCTCTTTCTCTCTCTCTCTCTCTCACGGTCCCTTTTGCGCTCTCTCCTCTCGTTTTCTTCTTCTCTTCTTCTCCTGCGTTCTTTCGCAACGTCCGTTCTCCCCCGCGTCGTCGTCTGTTCGCGCACGAACCCGGTATTAGACTCGTCTGCGCTTTAATTACTCTCCTCGAATCTTCTTCCTTTCTGTTTCTCTCTCTCTCTCTCTCTCTCTCTCTCTCTCTCTCTTTCTTGCGACTCTCGAGATTAACGGCAACCTTCCGATGTAACTGCGAGCCTTGCGTAGGATGAGAGCGAGTTGTCTCGCTCGCGATTTCCTCTCCTCTCCCACAACTCTCTCATAATCCGTGAGCATCGATTCTCTATGAGATTCTCTTGTCTCAGAAGAGATGAGACAAGACGTTCCAGCTTTTTTTTCGCACGAGTATCAGATTTATGTTGAAAATTTCGAAGACGACGTGCGCAAGAGTTTATTTGTAGTTCTTTTTCATTGCATTTTTGAAACCAAAATTCTGATTCTTTTAATTTTTAGTGAGAACTTATTGTGTTATTTGTCCTTTTATCCAGAAAAAAACATGATTTTCAAATTCGACTTTTCTATCCTCTTGTTCTCGAATATTTTCACACCAGTTTTCTCGTGAGACAAAAAAACGATGTTCGCGGTAGTAATAAACCGATATTTTTGATCTCCGACTATCTTGATTGTCACTTTTCTCTTTTATAGTCTCAGTAACTCGTATTCCAAAAAAACTGTTGGAAAAAAAGCTCGTCTAGATGTCGTACATTAATTTTAGTTTATGATTTGTGTTTAAACTCATTGGACAAAAATGTAGTACACAATAAAGATTTACGATCGCTGTACTGACGATATTAACGCTCGATTAAAATAGATATTTTCATAACTTCGTAAAAAAGATATTTTGCATTTTTTTTTCAAAAAAAAAAAATAAATAAATCCAATATATAATGAAAATAAATACGGTATTAATATTTTTTATATCTATATAAACTAGGGTTAAATAATATATTTTATATAAAAGTAGTTAAAACTTCACGGAGGAGGAAATAACAAATGTACCGTATAATGAAAAGATTAAGAGATTTTTTTTAGTGGAAAAATCTTGATCCTATTTGGATTAATATAATTATAGAAATTTATTAATTTTTAACGAAAATTAATCGTTTCAAAGAACTCGTTAATTACCATAACGTACTCCTATACAATATGCGCATATATCGATTTGATGCATGTTGCATAGGGTACTAATTAACAGTCATCAGAGTATACTCATGAAGGTGACTGTGTATGTGTATCGATCATCGGGGCGTATCGTGTTTTCTTCCTTCATATATTGATTAATTATATCAACTATTAAAACTCTTCACGTACAAGTTTCAAAACGTTATAAAAGAAAATATATATAGATTTTTTAGAAATTCGAGTTATCGTCAACACAACGCGCGAGAGTTCATTATTTTTGAATTTACACGTCAAATAAGCTGCTGTTATAAAAATATTTAATTTTTTTATGTTATAAACATGTTTAATTTGTTTATTTAACTTCAACTAGAATATTTTTAAATCCTAATCCATTCGAGTCCGGTGACGCATCATATGAATCATTTGAAGGAGAAAAAAATTGTTTCCAAGATCCGATGACGTCCGTGTTGCGTCATTGTCTGTGCCAAATTGTCTGAAATGTGTTTCTTGCACCTCTAATCTCTTCATTTTTTTTTGTTTTATTGTAACAAAAATGTCGGGTCGTTGGGCTTGTCTTGTCATTTGCAATCGGGATTAAAAGGATTAAATTAAACATTGACATTTATCTTCTTTATAAATCTTTGTTAAGTCGCTCGCATAAAATAGAGAATAAGCGCTATTATATATATTCTTATCTATCCAAAACTGACTCTCAAATAACTTAACTCGGGTTTATATAGTCGAACACGATAGCACCGCTATGTTACACTCGATTAAACTTCGTCAGTCGCGACGGGATCAGCGATCACGGTCAGTACATCTCGACGCGTGTAATTAGATCTCGTGCGCGCGGTTGTGTGCGTCTGTGTATGTACAACATACACGCACGGTCGAAGGAGTTACGATTATACGCGCGCATAAGCGTCGATTTTAACAGAACGCTGAAGTAGCACTTCGCGGTGTAACGTAAGCGCGCAGAATAAATATGATTCAACGGGGTTAACGGGCTGGTCCCTCTGGTGTGTTTGTTTTTCGCCGCTTGACCAAACTGAAACAAAGACGGGGGATGTAACACGAACAAAAGGAATTCGGGACAAAAGGAAATTATACATTCGCGTCTCCGCGGGCGTCCGGAGGAGTCGCTTGTATCGCGCACATATATACTAATCCTTTTGCAAAGGAATTCTGTTGTAGCAGTTTTATTTACAGATATAATTACATTTGCAGAGAAGTTTGCGAACGACGCTTATTTTGCGCAATTATTATTAACTCTGCGACGCACAACGGATTCCCGATTAATCTGTAATTTTATTTTCTAAATTGAGTTAGGTAAAAATTTAAGTTTTTTCATTTTTTGCTTTACATATAAATTGTAAACTGAACTAGCCTGCAAATTTGTCTAATTGCAGTTAGAGGTCAAAATAGTTGAAAGTGTTGACAATTTAGAGAGTTCGAAATTGAAGTTTCAAAGTTTCAGAATTGATTTATCGAAAATTCACGTAACACGTGCAGACACATTTCCCCTCGCTCGCTTGAATTCTCGAATCGCCCAATCGCGAAGCGAGAAAGCCGATTTTACCGATTCAGCTACCGAGGCTTTTGATGACATTTGTCGCAACTCTCAATCCCCGATATGTTTTTCGGCATCTTAATTTCCTGATCATGGGTCGTTGTTTTGTTGGGCCTTTTAAAAATATTAAATATGTTTAAAAAAAT